>JAVTVY010032689.1:0-14370 GCA_036873755.1 Hanleya hanleyi
CGTCCATAATCCAAAGACCTATTTCATATTCCATATAACAGTATTAGCATTGATGCTCTTGAAGATCCAGAAATGCGCATGCAGGTATATCAAGGAAAACCTGCTGATCTACAACAGGCTGTTATCTTAGCTTTAGAGATAGAGGGATATCGCCAGATTGAAGCCCAACGTGCAGGCACTACCAATGGCCCTACAAGGAAATATGTACATGAGATTGATCTCCAAAGTACAGATGATATCAACTTACAAAACAGAATATCGGCCCTGGAAAGGAAGATGAGAGATCTACCTGACAGTAACAGTGAGGAGAATTGGTCTCCCAGTAATCGCCCAAATCGACGTTCGAGGGATAACGTAGAGTGTTATCGGTGTCACCAGCGGGGACACATTAGTCGGTTTTGCCCTGAGAAGAAGGAAGAAAGAGGTTCGACAAGGCAGTCCTCGGAAAACGGGGGACAACCGACCCCAAGGGGCTCAGTTCGGTTGTAAGCCCATTATCGCCCCAACAGTGGAATGATTCTTCAGATCAACCAAGTGTTCCGGATAAGCATGAAAATCAAAATGACGAACATTTTCAGAAATCTGCAACCTACCATGAATCGACAGTCCATGAAGGTGATATCACTGTGCTGGAGGTAGGAGTAAGGAATCCGGAGAATGGACTCTATGTTCCAGGTCATGTGGGAAAAATTAACATTTCATTTTTAGTTGATACTGGGGCTTGTGTTACAATTCTTTCCAATCGAGTTTACTTCAGCATTCCACTAGAACATCGACCAAAAGCAAGATCCACTTCTCTCCGGCTACTTACAGCAGATCATAGACCACTTGATATCACTGGAATCTGTGATATAGATGTTGGAATCTTATCAAGTCCAACAACGATACCTATCATCATAGCAGATATCAAGACTGCCGGAATACTTGGAATGGACTTCCTATCAAAATATGACTGTGAAATCCATCTGAAAAGTGGTTGCCTTACCTGCAACGGAGAGCAGATACTATGCTCCAGATCAAATGAAGAATCAAGATGTTGCCGGCTGATTGTTGCTGAAACCACGGTAGTACCACCAGGACAGCAAATGATAGTACCCAGTAGACCAAGAAAAGGTCATGATATTATTGGGAAGTGGGCTATATGTGAACCGATACGAGATAAACCGAGGAACGATCTGCTGATTGGTCGAACACTCGTTGATACAGAGAAAGATCTGTATCCTTTAAGGGCAATGAATATGGGCACAGAACCTGAAGTGATCCACAAGGGGACTACCGCGGCATTGTTGAGTCCGGTGAAGCTCGCCCAGGTATTCCAGGATCAGGAAGGTGGAACAGTTGAAGAATTATGTGCTGACAATGCATGTATAACTGTCAACGAGGTGATCAAATCATCATGGAGGGACGATAAACTTCCTGATCATCTAGAGGCTGTTTACAGTCGAAGCACTAAGAATATGAAGTCAGATGAAACAATCAAAGTCAGAAACTTGTTACTAGAATATCCTGATATCTTTGCCAAATCAGATGCAGATCTTGGCAGAGCAGCAGGGGTGAAGCATTCGATCAATACCGGCGATTCTCCCCCATTGAGGGAAGCTCCAAGGAGGCTTCCCATACACAAGCAAGCTGAAGCAGATAAGCAGATTGAGGACATGTTGAACCGAGGTATCATAGAGAGATCAACCAGTGAATGGGCATCACCGATAGTTCTTGTCACCAAGAAGGATGGGACCACAAGATTCTGCGTTGATTATCGCCGCCTGAACAATGTAACGATCAAGGATGCATATCCATTACCTAGAATAGATGATTCCTTAAACGCGTTGCATGGTGCTCAATGGTTCTCCACCCTGGACTTGGCAAGTGGATACTGGCAGGTGGAGCTTGACAACGATTCCCAAGAGAAGGCTGCATTTACATCTAGGAGTGGTTTATGGCAGTTTAAAGTCATGCCGTTCGGACTATGCAACGCACCCTCCACCTTTGAGCGCTTGATGGAGATGACATTAGCAGGTTGCCAATGGGACATTTGTCTTGTTTATTTGGATGATATCATTGTCTTCGGCCAATCCCTTGATGAAGCCATTGAAAACTTGAGGAAAGTATTTAACCGACTACGTAAAGCTGGACTCAAGTTAAACCCGAAGAAATGCCATCTCTTCCAGAAGGAGGTAAATTACCGTGGCCATGTTGTATCACCAGAAGGTATCGCTACAGATCCTGAAAAGACTCAGGCTATCCTATATTGGCCGATACCAACTACAGTGCATGATGTAAGAAGTTTCTTAGGCCTGGCTTCCTATTATCGTCGCTTCATTAAGAATTTCGCTGAACTAGCAAGACCTCTACATCGTCTGACCGAGGTAAACAGAGAATTCAAATGGACCACAGAATGTGAAACATCCTTTCGGCAGCTGCAGTATCATCTAACTCACAATCCTATCCTTGCCTATCCAAGTCTGAATGGAGATTTCATACTCGATACTGATGCTAGTGGATTTGGTATCGGAGCGGTGCTATCTCAAGTCCAAGGAGGCCAGGAAAAGGTAATTGCCTATGCCAGTCGAGCCCTTAGTAAATCAGAGCGGAACTACTGTGTTACAAGAAGAGAGTTACTTGCTGTAGTTGTGTTTGTCAAATACTTCCGCCAGTATCTATACGGACATCATTTCACCATCAGAACAGATCACAGTGCCCTCAGGTGGCTGCTCAACTTCAAAGAGCCTGAAGGACAAATGGCCAGGTGGCTTGGATTATTGAGCACATATGACTTTGATATCAACCACAGACCCGGCAAACAACATGGTAACGCAGATGCGTTATCCAGGATGCCCTGCTAATGGTGTGAAAAGATGGGATATGAAGGGGAGGTGAATCAAGTCCAGGCTGTAGAGCTGAAAGTCACCAAAGATACCGCTATCCAAACAGATCATTCTGGGCCAATCAATGTGATAATAACCAAGGTGAAATGGGTTCCCAAATCCTGGACATACAGACAGAGGTCCTATCGACGAAAATCAAGACAACCTATAAAGAACAAAGAACAAATAGCTGCAGTCATGACAAGACACCAAAAGGCAACATCTGAGAGACCGCCTGCACTAAGAAATCAGACCAATACAGAGGCAACTGACAACCAGCAAAACGTTGAAACTACTTCATGGTCAAACGACAATATCGCAAAAGCACAACAACAAGATCGAGACTTAAAGTGGATATTTTCTGCCAAACGAAACCATGCCAAACGACCTGATTGGGAAACAGTATCAGGTCATAACAGAGCTACCAAATATTACTGGGCAAATTGGGACTGGCTTGCTTTCAGAGATGGCGTACTTCATCGTCAGTGGGAATCCCCTGATGGGACCAGTAACCATTGGCAAATGTTACTACCGCCTGAATTCCGGAAGGAAGTGTTCCACCAACTCCATGCGGCCAAAACTGCAGCCCACTTGGGAGCTTCAAAAACCATCCCGAAGATTAAACAACGATACTTTTGGTATGGTCTCAGTCAGGATATCAAACTTTGGTGCAAACAATGCGATACTTGTGGATCTAGGAAATCGCCGAAACAACGACGACAAGCTTCACTCCGGCAGTATCAAGTTGGTGCTCCAATGGAGAGGATATCGGTGGATATTTTGGGTCCTCTGCCTAGATCAAACAAGGGAAATCAGTATATTCTCATCTTGAAGGATCATTGTACCCGGTGGGTGGAAGGATATGCTACAAGGAATCAAGAAGCAGGAACAGTTGCAGATAAAATAGTTAAAGAGTTTATCTGTCGTTTCGGTGTGCCTAGAGAATTGCATTCCGGCCAGGGAAGTAACTTTCAGTCTCAACTACTTCAAGAAGTCGGTACATTGCTTGGAATCGACAAAACCCGGACCACCCCGTATCATCCCCAATCCAACGGCATGGTCGAGAGGTTTAACAGGACCCTTGAAGATCGCCTTGCAATGATGGTCCAGAAAAACCAGAAAAATTGGGACGAACAGCTTCCCTTTGCTCTAATGGCCTACCGATGCTCAGTTCATGATACAACACAGGAAATCCCAAACATGCTAATGCTAGGGCGTGAGGTGGAACTTCCCTTAGATCTGATGACAGGACGACGACAGGAGATGGAGTCTACCGATGACATAGAATATGCTGCTGAGTTGCGAGAGCGCATTGAAGTTGCTCATGAGAGAGCCCGAAAGTGTCAAGCCAACAGTTCCAGGAGGAGGAAGCGGAATTATGATCGCTGTAAAAATGGTAGCCCCTATCAAGTTGGTGATCCAGTTTGGCTGTACAACAGTGCCCGGAAAAAGAACTTATCTCCTAAACTTACCTGCCACTGGGAAGGCCCCTTTCAGATCATCAGCAAATTAGATGATACAGTGTATCGGATACAACGGAGCCCCAATGCAAAACCTAAAGTAGTACATTTTGATAGACTAAAACCATATGAGAGTATCAATTTCAGACGTTGGGAAATTCAATTGACAAACAGACCAGGACATGGAAACGAACAGAATAGTAACGGAGCACAAATGGACAATAAATAGGACATGCATAAGTTTGAATGAAAAGTAAATTTATCATTCATCTTTTACAGCTACTCCATGGCCGACGATACCGGGAACGAGTTCTTTTGCATATGTGGAAGAGGATATAAATACAGGAACAACTTAGCAAGACACAAAACGCACTGCCTGATGTATTCGTCAGACATTTCCGTGGAATGTCAGTGGTGTCATCTGCCTATAGAAGGAGAGGAAAACTAAATGAAACATCAGGGCAAATGTTCTAAGTCTCCATTTGTGACAAAAAAGGCACGGGCAATAGTAAAACCTCCAAAGAGACGGAAGCGGCCGGTATCGGCAACTGTAACAACAGCAACAGTAACAACATCCGAAACCCCCAGAACACCCGGTACCCCAGTCATGGACGAGACGACTCCTCCAATGATGACCATACAATCTCCAGTACTAATTCCAAGAGGTATCCTGGTTGAGAACAACATGGAACGGATGGTAAAACCAATAAAGTTACATGGAAGTCACCAGATATTTGAAGGAACCATGGACCAACAAATGATCATTGACCTTGACGAAGACGAACAATTTTCATCAATCTCAACTGAGAATAATATCATCGCACTGAGCTCAATGGAGGTAACAGCAACAGCCCTCGTGACGCCTTTGGTTTCGAACCCACTAATTTCGAAAAGCCTAAGCTCAGCACCCGTCCTACCAACTTCAACTTGCCCAACTGTCAGCCAATCACCTGCAACATCAGTTCCTTCAACTTCTGCTTCTGGTATCTTCAACCAACCTAATCCATGTCAATCATCAGACAGCACCATTTCCAGCACGGCTCCCCTCAAAACCTATCCATCTATTTACACCACGTCCACCACCTCAAACATCTCCAGTCCTTTGAAGAAATCCATACCGATAATGTCGACAATCCACCAAGCCTCAAACCATACCATGTCTCCATCCAGTAATGAGAAAGAAGATTTAGAATATTACCGATCACCACCTGCCACAGCCAACCCACCATTCAACAGTCAACAATCCTGGTATCTTCCCATTCCAACGGTCATCTCAATCCGTCCAGAAGAAGAAACCAAAGCGAAAGCTGAGGATAGTGAGTCTGGATGGGGGCACATCCATATCACCCGTGTGACACGACGTCCAGACGGTACACAAATCCGTGAGGAAATAGTGAAGACGCCCTCCACATCGATGTGCGAAATCTGTAAAATAAGAAAGTTTGAAGATTAACTGACATTATTACACATTAAATCATATTATATTTTTGTCTATTCTAGTCTGATGTAAATATCTAAATTTTTTAAAAGACATGAATAAGTAATGAGACTGAATCTGTAAATGACTGAACAATTTTGGTGCAGAACTTTGGACAGTGTGTCAGTAAGATCTACTGAACTTTATGCATACATGGATTCTCTTATAATTCTAAATTACAAATATATATACCTCGGACACCGAATGACTTTAAATCGTAACTACATATTAGAATATTTTTGTAAGTGCCATATCCTGCGGTATTGTTCGGGGACGAACAAAAGTTAGAAGGGGGTATTGTGGCGAATTTGTAAATAGAGAAATATTCTAATAGTCATATAGTTTTAACACTGGAACGGATGGTCGTTCGGTAAGCGATACCCCCCTGTCGTGAGCCTCGCTCCTTGTATTATTGCACTGGCAAGGTCACATCTGGGCAAATTGTGGTGAACTTTTACGTAAGTTTTTGAATTTATCTTTGACGATTGAAATTTTAAAATATATTGGCTTAAATCTTTGACTATTCAACTAATTGAATACGTAATGACAGAATATTGGACCTTATAGATTATTTGTAAATTGAATTGAATTGAATTTTATTCACCAATGAACCAAATATTATAAACTTAATATCAGTGGCTTCAACATAAAAGACATTATAATTCAAGAATAGTGAATAATTTAGCCAGATTTCTAAATTGGCGGGATTAAAACCCCTTGGGGCTTGTTCTATCCCTGCGTGGAGTAAAGCAAATATGAAAATAATAAGCATTCATCGGCGAAATAAAGAACAGAAGAATACACAAAAAAGTTCTATGTACACATAATTATCCGGGCACAGATTGTGATGTAGATCAGTTTTCAATCACGTATGTTTTCAGTTTAGATTTGAATAATGATATTGATTTTATTGTTTTGAATGGAGGAGATAGTTTGTTCCACTCCCGAGGTCCAGTAGTTTTAAGTGTATAAAATGACAAATTAGATCTATAAAAAGGTATGTATAGATTACATTGTTGTCCTCGTGTTTGGTAGCGATGAACATCTGATTGTTTAATAAAATAATCCTGGAAGCTTTCTGGTAGCAATTCAGGATGATGAATAAATTTATGGGTGATTAGAAGACAGGAGTAAAGATTTAATTTGTGTAATTGTAACACTTTTAAATTTTTAAATAATGGGTCTGTGTGATCAAGTTTTTTTGATAAAGTTATCACCCTTAAGGCACGTTTCTGAAGTAAAAGCAATGGTTGGAGGTGAGTGACATAGGTATTTCCCCAGAGTATATTACAGTAGGACAGGTAAGGAAATATCAATGAATAGTATAGTATGTATAATGTTTTCTTGTTTATCGAGTTTTTGATGTAGTTGATAATACCTATATTTCTTGATACTTTATTACAGATGTAATTTATATGTGATTTCCAGTTCAATTGGTCATTGAATAAAACACCTAAAAATTTGAACTGGTGAACAAGTTCTATTTCTGTTCCTGATATAAGAAGGTGTGGTGTGTTAATTGTTCGGTTATTACTGTTGGGTCTGACTAGCATATATTTAGTTTTCTTAATATTGAGGGATAAACGATTACAACAGAACCAGTTGTGTAGCTTCTCTAGTTCCTGTGACATAATGTTGATGACTTCAGAAATGTCTTCAGAGGAAAACACAACACTGGTATCATCGCCAAAGAGAATAATTTTGAGCATATTAGTGGCAGTGCTAATGTCATTTATATAAAGGAGGAAGAGAATTGGTCCAAGAATTGACCCTTGGGGTACCCCACAGGCAACGGGCATAGGGTTAGAATGGGTGTCATTGAATACCACGGTTTGTAGTCGATCAGTCAGATAACTGCGAAACCAATTATTCGACAAGCCTCGAAAACCATGGTGTTCTAACTTGGAAAGTAAGATTTCGTGATTGACGGTGTCAAACGCCTTGGATAGGTCTAAACATGAGACTGTACTGTACTGTTTGGATTCTTTAGCAGAAACAAGTGTATCAAATAAAGAACATGAAGCTAAAGATGTGGAGTGGTTTGCTCGAAATCCATACTGGTCACTGGAGATAACTCCATTTGCTGTCAGGAAGTCAATCATCTTAGTAACGGCAAGTTTCTCTAGTATTTTACTGAAGCAAGGCAAGATAGATATTGGTCTATAGTTAGAAAAAGCAGTGGGGTCATCCGATTTAAATATCGGTGTTACCTTAGCACATTTATACAAATCCGGGACTATTCCAGAGGTAAAAGATAGGTTCATAACAGAAGACAGGGGCTTGGAAATAAAGTTGGAAACCAGTTTAACTAAGGACATCCGAATACCATCCAAACCAGGTGAGGCCGACTTCAGATTCATTATAGTTTGCTGAACATCTTCTGGGGTTACAACTGAAAATTGAAAATTATCCATAACAGGAGGGCCAAGGTAAATAAATGCCAAGGTATATAAATAAATAATAACGAAAGAGACCAGGGGTTGGTTGACCTTACGTGAGCGCCATTATGATATATGCACATGTTGTTGTTGCTAAAAACATTTTACAAAAACGATGGATAGCGGACAAATAACTTGTTATTAACTGTTTAGATGTTTGACATTATATTCCTTAAAATTATCAGAACCTAACTATAGTCGGTGAAACTTATAGGAGAACTGTATGTCTGATAATTTGATGACATTCGATAGTAAATTTATAGTTCCCGCACTTCTCTGCCGACACGCCATATTTTTAGCTTCGTCTCATTACATGTCGTCTCATTACATGTCAATGTCAATTTTACGCGTTTGCAAGAATTGTATTGCTTCGCAAAGAATTTAGAGTTGATAGTTATCAAATATAGTATGTTTGTTATTTCACACAATAGCTATATTTTAGTTTTTGCGAAATTATCTTGTTGAAAACACTGATTCATAGTTTTCAAGATCGCTATGTTGTCACCATTTTCTCCATACAATCAGCATCAGTTACAAAGATTGACAGGCTCTGAGCCAATGGGATTGTAGGAATTTCGGTCATGTAATGAATATTCATGAGTATTGGTTATATAAATGATCAAAATTCGTAAATATGGCAGACGGTCTCGGGGTCCGGGACAGACAAGACGTCGTTACGCTGTCCGAATGCAGAGCGAACCAGACGAAATAAATGTTAGTATCTTAAAAACAAGATACACAGTCTTAGATAAGTTTGCTAGAATTTTGAAAGTATCCATACAATACAATAGATCATATATAGTATGATACTATCATAGCGACAGGCACTCATTGATAGCCAGTGTGATTGGTAGTATCCATGTTCCAGGGCCGCCTTACAAATGATACAGTTGTATCATTGATTTCAGCCAGAAAAGTATCCACATTGCAGGGCTAAATGTAATACCGCAGGAAAGTTTGGGTAAAAGCTGACGAGAAACACACGGAATGGCACATATTCTGATTATGTATATATTCCTACGAAGTAGGCTACAGATCGCAAATTGTCCGGTAATGAGTGAGTCAGTCAGTCAGTCCATCCGAATCCTTTCGTCGGCAAAATAAGGAGAACCATTGACATTAGAACCTTGATTTTTGGCATGAACGTGCATTAGAGCATTGTTACGAGCAAGTTCTGAGCTGACCGAATTCTGATGAAAATTTGATTTATAATTATTTTTTTATTATTTATTGTTAGCTCAGCGAGTGCACTGTCATGCCCATTGGGAACCCTTGGCTGTATGTTTCACTGGGATAATGCTAATTTTCCATCATTCGTTAGTGCATTTATCTACACTGCTATTACCAACTTGCCATTCTTAATACACACAATTCAGTATATTGTTATAGATATATGTAAACTGTGGCCTTTAACGTGTATTCTATTTCACATCCAAACATTTCATCACAGACCAAATCAGGCTTCAAATTTAGGTCAAATTGCCACTGGTGGTGAAATATCATACATCAACCAATTAAGTCAGCCTGGTGCAATAACCCAGCAGAACAAAGAAAGATGTGGTTTCATCCTTCAGATTAGCCTGTGAGCAACAATGATAAAAGTTTACTGAGGGTGAAACAAAGCCATCCTGCAAGCCACCCAAGGAATTTATCAGCTTGTGTTGGGACATTTTGTTGGTATCATGTAAGTTGTTTAGTAGTTTACTCATTCAAATCTCCGTACCATATTTTCTGTTGTTCAACAGACAAATTTCTTTACTGGTTTTACTTGTTTAAGTTTTACTGGGTTTCAACTGCTACAGATAGTAACATAGTACTGATACTGTAGAAATGGGTAGTGTGAATTTAATTATTCCATGTTGTGTACAATTTGTTCACATGAATGGTGGAATGTCTGGACTCTCAAATGAAAGTGTGTTATACATGTACATATCTCGAGCATGTCAGGTTTGAGGAACAAACATGGTTGCAATTAAGATATAATCAAAGAAATTTCGTGACAATTATTGAATCTAAGTAGGCCCCTACCTAACAAAATTAGCTTAATAAAAAATGCCTTCCTGGCGTAAATTGTTTTCTTTTGAGAGAGAATGGTATTTTCTGAGTTAAGAACTTCCTGTATAAAGATAGGTTGTTCAAGGAGGCTTTGTTTTTGTCGCTGTTGTGTGCATCAAGTGTATGGAAACATGATATATGCACCCAGAGCCCTGATCTACAGCTGTGTAAAACTCAACATCTGGCATTGACGGCATGTTTAAAGGGTCTTAATTTATTTTCTTTGGGTAGAATTTAACTAGATAAAGTAACTTTGATCATGATGTGAAAATATGAGGACACTACTTTGAGGTTTTTTTGATACCTCTTGAATATTGACTATATATCACACTGGGATATAATTTAAACAAAAAATTACATGTGTAAACAAAATATGTCTAAATTTTTCTTGTCATTTCAAATCTTGATCCACTTTGATTCCTTGATTAGCGGATACAGAATCACTGCCACGGAGTGTGTTGGTGTGTCACAGCAATGTAATTCCGATTCACACAACGAATCTGAGGTGGTTTAATGTTTATCAATGAAGAAAATCACCGATCAACCGTCATAGAATATAATATGAAACAAGAAAACCGGAATAGTACATTCATCAGATTGCCGATACCCAAAATGTGTTGTCTCATATATCTAGATAACAGCGTGATGTAGAGACGCTATTTATTCGTCTTTGTACCGGTTATGCTCAGGAGGATGACATAGAATCATTATTATCTTGTGCAGAGAAGGTGTTGGTCTTGAGTTGAATTACCGTAAACTACATAAATGCTACCTTTCTACTATAGTACTATATATAAACATTTGTTGTATTGTTGGGAAAATAATGCGATTCGAAAAGTTGTTTTGATCCTGGACAAGTGCACTGAAAACCATTAAAGAGATGTAAATGTATTTTCACACATAAAGCTTGAAATCTACTGAATTTTTTATTATTCAATCTGTTTCCTTTAGCTAAGAAATTTGTAAAATTAAATCGGCGATCGTTATTTATTTTTGGAATGAAGGCGCATTAGAAGACCGTTACCAACAAGTTCTGAGCTGACCTACTTTTGATGAAAATTTCTGGTGAGATTCTGACTTGGGCGGTGCTCATCTTAATGTAGGCAGGATTTCAACTGGGGGTGGGGATTTCCAAGAGTTCAGTTCGCGTTCTAATGCCTACTCTACTTCGTGGGTCCTGTGACGTTAGTCACACTGCTCATGTGTTATATTACAGAATAAATTGTTGACTTTTTGTCCCCCGCCGCAACGCGGCCGGGGACTTTAAAATGGTTCTTGCTTCTTTGTGTCCGTGGATGTCCGTGTGTCCGTCCATGTCTGTTCGAAGCGATAACTTCCTAACGCTTTGTTGGATTCTTCCGAAATTCGGAATACGCATTCCTTGCAACAAGACGCCAGTCCGTATTGCATTTCAGCAACATCTGCCTGAAGGTGGCGCCACTAGTTCTTGCTTCTTTGCGTCCGTGGATGTCCGTGTGTCCGTCCATGTCTGTTCGAAGCGATAACTTCCTAACGCTTTGTTGGATTCTTCTGAAATTCGGAATATGCATTCCTTGCAGCAAGACGCCAGTCCGTATTGCATTTCAGCAACATCTGCCTGAAGGTGGCGCCACTAGTTCTTGCTTCTTTGCGTCCGTGGATGTCCGTGTGTCCGTCCATGTCTGTTCGAAGCGATAACTTCCTAACGCTTTGTTGGATTCTTCCGAAATTCGGAATATGCATTCCTTGTGGCAAGACGCCAGTCCGTATTGCATTTCAGCAACATCTGCCTGAAGGTGGCGCCACTAGTTCTTGCTTCTTTGCGTCCGTGGATGTCCGTGTGTCCGTGTCTGTTCGAAGCGATAACTTCCTAACGCTTTGCTGGATTCTTCCGAAATTCGGAATATGCATTCCTTGCGGCAAGACGCCAGTCCGTATTGCATTTCAGCAACATCTGCCTGAAGGTGGCGCCACTAGTTCTTGCTTCTTTGTGTCCGTGGATGTCCGTGTGTCCGTCCATATCTGTTCGAAGCGATAACTTCCTAACGCTTTGTTGGATTCTTCCGAAATTCGGAATATGCATTCCTTGCGGCAAGACGCCAGTCCGTATTGCATTTCAGCAACATCTGCCTGAAGGTGGCGCCACTAGTTCTTGCTTCTTTGTGTCCGTGGATGTCCGTGTGTCCGTCCATGTCTGTTCGAAGCGATAACTTCCTAACGCTTTGTTGGATTCTTCCGAAATTCGGAATATGCATTCCTTGCGGCAAGACGCCAGTCCGTATTGCATTTCAGCAACATCTGCCTGAAGGTGTCGCCGCTAGTTCTTGCTTCTTTGCGTATGTGGATGTCCGTGTACGTCCGTGCATGTCTGTTCGAATTAAGCGATAACTTTCTAACGCTTAGGTGAATTCTTCCGAAATTCGGAATATGCATTCCTTGCGGCAAGACGCCAGTCCGTATTGCATTTCAGCAACATCTGCCTGAAGGTGGCGCCGCTAGTTCTTGCTTCTTTGCGTATGTGGATGTCCGTGTACGTCCGTGCATGTAGGTTCGAAGCGATAACTTTCTAACGCTTAGTTGGATTCTTCCGAAATTCGGCATACGCATTCCTTGTGACAAGACACCAGTCCGTATTGCATTTCAGCAACATCTGCTTGAAGGTGGCGCCACTAGTTCTTGCTTCTTCGTATCCGTGAATGTCCGTGTACGTCTGTTCGAAGTGATAACTTCCTAATGCTTTGATGGATTCTTCCGAAATTCGGAATATGCATACCTTGCGACAAGATGCCAGTCTGTATTACATCTCAGCAACATCTGCCTGAAGGTGGCGCTACTGGTTCTTACTACTTTGTGTCCGTGGATGTTCGTGTACGTCCGTGCATGTCTGTTCGAAGCGATAACTTTCTAACGCTTTGTTGGATTCTTCCGAAATTCAGCATTCGCATTCCTTGCGACAAGAGGCCAGTCCGTATTGCATTTCAGTAACATCTGCCTGAAGGTGGCGCCACTAGTTCTTGCTTCTTTGCATCCGTGGATGTCCGTGTACGTCCGTGCATGCCTGTTCGAAGCGATAACTTCCTAAAGTTTTGTTGGATTCTTCCAAAATTAGAATACGCATTCCTTGTGACAAGACGCCAGTCCGTATTACATTTCAGCAACATCTGCCTGAAGGTAGCGCCACTGGTTCTTGCTTCTTTGAGTCTGTGGATGTTCGGGTACGTCCGTGCATCTCTGTTTAAAGCGATAACTTCCTAACGCTCTGTTGGATTCTTCCGAAATTCAGCATTCGCATTCCTTGCGACAAGCGGTCAGTCCGTATTGCATTTCACCAACATCGGCCTGAAGGTGGCGCCACTGGGTCAAAATAGATTTTTTTTTCCGTGTACATCTGTTCGAAGCGATAACTTCCTAATGCTGTGTTGGGTTATTCCGAAATTCGGAATACGCATTCCTTGCAACAGGACGCCAGTCCGTATTGCATTTCAGCAACATCTGCCTGAAGGTGTCACCACTGAGTTTCTCTTCTTCTTGTCCGTTCCAGTCAAAATGGGCCTTCAATTTTGCTATATGAAATCATTCTATTCCACATCATATGATTTACCCTAAAGCTTTTGCATGAACCATATTTTATTTCAGAAGTATAATGTGAAATAACTGGCGGGGAAATCTCCGCACTACTGAATCCCTGATTTTTGAATTTCGTGTCATCTTAAACGAAGGACAACATTTCCTTCAATTTTGCTAACAAATAATTGTATTGCACATCATAGGATTTACCCTGAAGCTTCTGCACCAATCATTTGTCTACACACGTATATTACTATATTAATTACAACTGTGTTCCTAATGTTTGGGTGCACACTGTGCATATGATCAATTTCCTGAATTGAACTGAATTCAACCTTGCTGGTCTACAGACTGACAGATGATGGCATGCAGTTGTCAGTGCAGTTGTTAATGTACAGGGAGCTTTCTATGAATGAGTTGCAACCCCAAAAGGCTTAAAATTTATCAGGCACAGACCCATGTTTTTACCCCTCTGCCATTTTTGGCCATGGGGTATTGTCATCATCTTGTACGTCCGTCTGTCCGTACGT
>JAVTVY010032690.1:0-148272 GCA_036873755.1 Hanleya hanleyi
CGGGATATCAGATCTGAGGAGGGTATGTGGTATGTACTGACAGGGTTTGTTATAAATATCAAAGCAAAGAGGACATTATCTGGTACAGTCACAACCATATTGTTTCTCTGAGGGATTAGTAAAGAAAGCTTTACACCTCGTTCCTCTATGAGTTTGGATTGTTGAACCACCTCTGTTGATGACGCTTTCCAAGCGGAAGTGCAAACAAAATAATTCTGAAGCTCCCAGCACTGTTCCTGAATATCGAATTAATACTTCTATCAAGAGTCGTAAATTCTCTTCACGTCAGTTCGAGAATTAAATGTTTTCGAACTTCGACGTGATTGTTTTTATAGAGCTCTATCCCCCTTTGATGGAATCGGCAAGAAACCGGGCACTCTGCAATTCCCTGGCCGGGTTACCAAGGAAATATGTTTGCGTGTGCATGAAGCGAACGTCAGTGCTGGTCGAAAAGGGTCAGTTGGTGAGTCTCTGATTAAGCACGGAGGCGATGCACACGAAAGTTATGTCAACTACTGAGTCTTATTTGAAATCGTTATGTACGCCAGATTTAAATCGTTATTTGACGATCCCAGTTTTGGTCCGTTCCGCCAGGCCCCATCTGGCAAGTCTTGGGTCAAACGTAGACTCTCATTGTCCCCGGAGGAGTATTCAACGACCGAATGATCACAAATTAGCTCAGGAAACAGTCATTAACTGCTCGATCGAATTCAAATCTCGATCGAACTTCGCCTCATTCCGCTATGAGTTTGGATTGTTGAACCACATCTGTTGATGACGTTTTCCAAACGGAAGTGCAAACAAAATAATTCTCAAGCTTCCAGCAGTGTTCCCGAATATTGAATTAATACTTATTATCAAGAGTCCTGAATTCTGTTCGCGTCAGTTCGAGAAATACATGTTTTGGAACTTAGAGTAGAACTACAGAATTGCAGCGTTCCGTGCAAGAAACGAGAGAGAGACATGCAACTATATTGTATGATGGGTTCAAGTTTCCACACTTGGTAGGGAATTCGAAAGGAGTGTGTCTCATAAACTACAGAAAACACACACACACACACACACACGCACACAAGATACAAATTATTTGTCCCCTTCAAATTTGACATCTATGTACAACTGTGGTCCAAAGACTATAAGACCATTTTTGTCTTGCCGGCATCGTTGAAAATTGTTGATTGATTCTCTCTTGCAAGAATCTAGCTTATATTCATTCCACACATGTTTTATTGCTGTTGCTAATTTAGCATTATGTCCTTCGATTCTAGACGCAGGAATTCTTTATGCAGGACGGCTGGTTATTCCGAATATCGGATCTGAGGCGTGTATTTGGTATGCCAAGGGAGGGTTTGTTAAATATCAAAGCAAAGGCGGCATTAGTTGATGCAGCCAACATCGCATTCTTATCTGATGGATTAGTAAATAAATCTTTTCATATACGTCCCTTTGTCAGATTGGACCAAGGAAATATGTTTGCCTGTGCACGAAGCGAACGCCAGTGCTCGACTACAAGGGTTTAGTTGGTAGTCTCTGATTCAGCACGGAGATGATGCATACGGACGTTATGTCAACTACTGAGAGTTCTTTGAAATCGCGATGTACGCCAGATTGTAATCGTTGAATGGCGATTCCACATTTGGTCCGTTCCGCCAGGGCCGTACCTGGCGAGGGTTGGGTCAAACATCGTCTCTCATAATTTGTCCCCGTTGGAGCATCCAACGAAAGAATTATGACAAATTAGTTCAGAAAGCAGTAATTAACTGCTGCTACCAAATAGGAATCTAGATCGAACTAGATTCGACCAAGGACCCAATATTTCTTAACCGGTTGATGCATCTGGACTGTTGCAAATACTCGACTTTACGGCTCACGTGAAAAAATAGTCCGTCTTGTATAACAATGAATGTTCATCCTGCCTCCCACAGCTGACTTGTCCCTACTCAAGAGTGTTTATGAGCTCTAATTGAAATAATGAAACGGCTCCTATTACCGCCAATCTCATTGCATACGCACACTGCAGTAAGAAAGTGTGGACAAATATCTTCCATCTTGATTTACTGCACTCAATTGGTGTGTTAAAGATATTAAAGCAGATCGCCAAGTAAAATAGATCAGACATAATTAGAGCTATTAGAGCTGGTGAAAACGGGCCATATTATAGTTGAGGCATCGCCATTCGGAGAGTAGTATTGTGAATTGCCAAATATTGACCGGAGAGTTAGGCACGGAATTACTGCATGGTGGAAGCTTTGCTTTCAAGAAATAAGAGAAATAACTCTATTGTGTGCTGTGTTTAATATCTCCACACGATAAGTAATTCAAGGCGCATTTGCTTCAGAAAACTAACGAATACAGACATGCAGACAGACAGACAGATAGATAGACTCAGAGAAGATTTCAAATATATCTCCGTTAACTCAGAAAATCAATAGGTAGCTGTGGTCCAAAGAATTTTGGTCATTGATACGGGTTTGTCGATGGGAACATTTTTATCTTGCCGGCATCACCGAAAATTGTTGGTCGATTTTCTCTGCGAGAAGTTAGCTTATATTCATATCACGCATGCTTGGCTGTTGGTGCTAATTGAACATTAAGTATAATATCCTTCGGTTGTGTACGCGGGAATTCTTTATGCAGGACGGCTGATTATATGGAATATCGGATCTGACGCGTGTATGTGATATGCACTGACAGGGTTTGTTAAAATATCAAAGCAAAGTTGGCGTTAAATGATGCAGTCACAACGGTATTCCTTCTCTGAGGGATTAGTAAACAAGCTTTACACATCGTTCCTCTGTGAGGACTGTTGAACCACCTTTGTTGATGACGATTTCCAAGCGGAAGTACAAACAAGCTAATTCTGTTCGCTCTCAGTACTGTTCCCGAATATCGAATTAATACTTTCTATCAAAAGCCGCGAATTCTCTTCGCGTCAGTTGGAGAATTAAATGTTTTCGAACTCAGACGTGATTGTTTTTATAGATCTCTATCACCCTTTGATGGAATCGGCAAATAATCGGGCACTCTGCAATTCCCTGGTCGCGATACCTAGGAAATATGTTTGCGTGTGAACGAAGCGAACGTCAGTGCTCGACAACAAGAGTTCAGTTGGTGAGTCTCTGATTAAGCACGAAGATGTTGCATACGAACGGTATGTCAACTACTGAGACTTTCTTGAAATCGCGATATACGCCAGATTGCAATCATTTTTTTGGGCGATTCCACATTGGTCCGTTCTGCCAGCGCCCCCTCTGGCGAGTCCTGGGTCAAGCGTCTTCTCTCATTGTCCCCGGAGGAGCACTGAACGAGCGAAATAGCACAAATTAGTTGAGAAAACAGTCATTAACTGCTGCTACCCAATTGGAATCTGGATCGAACTTGATTCGACCAAGGACCCAATATTTACTTAACCGGTTGATGCATCTGGAATAGTCATGTGTTGCGAATACTCGACTTTACGGTCCACGCGAGAAAACAGTCCGTCTTGTATACCACTGATTGTTCATCCAGCATCCCACTGTCGACTTTTTCCTACCCAAGAGTGTTTATATATCCTAATTGAAATGATGAAACGGTTCCCATTACCGCCATCGTCATGGCATACACACAGTAAGGCGGTATGGACAAATATCTTCCATCTTGATTTATTGCTCTCAACTGGTGTGTCGAAGCTATTAAAACAGACCGGCAACTAAAACGGATCAGAGATAATTAGAGCTAACCTGACGACGATAACGAATCATATTATATTTGAGGCATCATCATTTGGAGAGTAGTACTGTGAATTGCCAAATATTGACCGTAGAGTTAGGCACAGAATTACTACATGGTTGAAGGTTTGCGTGTAAGAAATAAGAGAAATAACTCTATTGTATGATGCTTTAATATCTCCGCTTGATAAGTAATGAAGTAGGCATTTGACTTGAAAAGCTCAAGTTGACAGACAGACAGACAGACAGACACAGTGAAGATTTTCAAATATTTCTCCGTCAACTCCGAAAATGCACTGGCAGCTGTGATCCAAAGAATTTTGGTCGTTGGTACGGTTTTGACCATGGGAACATTTTTGTCTTGCCGAAATGAGTGAGAATTGTTGGTCGCTTCTCTCTTGTGAGAAACTAGCTTATGTATAATTCATTCCACGCAAGCTTGGAGCTAATGGTGCATTATGTAAAATGCCCTTTCATTGTAGACGATGGAATTTTTTTATGCAGGACGGCTGCTAATGCAGAATATCGGATTTGACGCTTTGAATATATCAAAGCAAAGTTGGCATTAGCTGGTACAGTCACAACGGTATTCTTTCTCTGAGGGATTAGTAAACAAAGCTTTTCACTTACGTCCCTCTGAGAATTTGGAATTTAACGGACTGTTGATCCACGTCTGTTGATGACGTCTTCCAAGTGGAAATGCGAACAAGCCAATTCTGAAGCTCTCTGCACTTCGGGAATATCGAATTAATACTTCGTATGCAAGATTCGTGAGTTCTCTTCACGTCAGTTCGAGAAATAAATGTTTTTGAACATAGACCGTGTTGCTTTTGTAGAGCTCTATCACCCTTTGTTGGAATATGTAAGTAATCGGTCATTCTGCAATTCCCTAGACGGGTTACAAAGAAAATATGTTTGCACGTGCAGGAAGTGAATTTCAGTGCTCGCAGACACGGGTTCAGTTGGCGAATCTCTTATTAAGCATGCTCGAAGACGATGCTTACGAACGTTATTTCAACTACTGAGGCTTCTGTGAAATCGCGATGTACACCAGATTAAAATCGCTATTTGGCAATTCCCGTTTTGGTCCGTTCCGCCAGGGACCCTTATGGCGAATCTTGGGCCAAACGTCGTCTCTCATTGTCCCTGTAGGGGCATTCAACGAACGAATTATCACAAATTAGCTGAGAAAAAAGTCAACTGCTGCTGCCCAATTCGAATCTCAATCGAACTTGATTCGACCAAGTAACCAATATTTACCTAAACGGTTGATGGGTCTGGAATAGTCCTGTGTTGTGAATGGTGTACTTTACTGTAAACGCAGAAAACAGCCCACTAATTCTTCCTTCTGCATCACACAGTTGATTTTTCTCCACTCATAATGTTTATATATCTTAACTGACACAATGAAACGGTTCCCGTTACCACCAACCTCATCGCAGACACACAATAAGAAAATCTTGACAAATAGCTTCCATCTTCATTTACTGCACTCAATTGTTGTGTCGACGATATTAAAGCAGATCGCCAACTAAAATAGATCAGACATAACTAGAGCTATCCTCACGCCAAAAACAACCCATATAATATTTGAGCATCATCATTCGGAGAGTAGTAGCGAAGAATTACTCCCCATTGGAAGGCTCGAGAGCAAGAAATAAGAGAAATAACTGTATTGTTTGATGTGTGTAATATCCCCACTTGATAAGCAATTCAAGAGGCATTTGCTTCGGAAAGCTAATGAATACAGACAGATAGATAGACACAGAGAAGATTTTCAAATATTTCTTCGTCAACTTCGAAAATGCATAGCGAGCTGTGGTCCAGAGAATTCTGGTCATTGATACGGTTGTGACGATGGGAACATTTCTGTCTTGTCGGCATCATTGGGAATTGTAAGAAACTAGCTTATATATTCATTTACCCATGCTTAGAAGTTGGTGCTAATTGTGCAGTATGTATGATGCCCTTCGCTTGTGGACGCTGGAATTCTTTATGCAGAACGGCTGATTGTATGTGATATCGGATCTCACGCGTGTATGTGGTATGCACTGACAGGGTTTGTTAGAATATCAAAGCAAAGTTGACATTATCTGGTGCTGTTAAAACTGTATTCTTTCTCTGTGAGATTAGTGAAGAAAGCTTTTTACATCGAACTTCTGTGAGTTTGGATTTTAACGGACTGTTGATAACGATTTCCAAGTGGAACTGCAAACAAGCTAATTTTGAAGCTCTCAGCACTGTTCCCGAATATCGAATTAATACTTCGTATCAAGAGCCGTGAATTCTCTTCACGTCAGTTCGTGGATTAACAAATGTTTTTGAACTTAGATGTGATTGTTTTTATAGAGCTCTATCAACCTTTGATGGAATCGGCAAGTAATCCGGCACTCTGCAATTTTCTGGTCGGGTTACCAAGGAAATATGTTTGCGTGTGCACGAAGCGAACGTCAGTGCTCACCGACAACCGTTCAGTTGTTGAGTCTGTGATTGAGCACGGAGGCAATGCATACGTACGTTATGTCAACTACTGAGACTGCTTTGAAATCGCGATGTACGCCAAATTGTTATCATTGTTTGGCGATTCCACATTTTGTCCGTTCCACGAGGACCCCATCTGGCAAGTCTTGGGTCAAACGTCAAACGTCGTCTCTCATTGTCCCCAGAGAAGCGTCAAACGAGCGAATTATCACAAATTAGTTGAGAAAAAGCTGTTACTCAATTCGAATCTGGATCGAACTTGTTTCCATCATGATGGATATCGGATCTGACGTGTGTGTGTGGTATGACCAATCAAGGTTTGTTAAAATATTAAAGCAAAGTTGACATTAGCTGGCCCAGTCAAAACAGTATTCTTTCTCTGGGATTAGTAAACAAAGCTTTTCACATCGACTCTCTGTGAGTTTGGATTTAACGGATCGACTGTTGAACGCCCTCTGTTGATGACGGAGTTCTATCAACCTTTGTTGTAATCGGCCACACTGCAAATCCGTGGTCCGATTTCCAAGGAAATGGGCTATGTTTGCGTGTGCACGTAACGCGTGGATGTACCCCAGGTTAAAATCATTATTTGACGAAACCAGTTTTAATCTGTTCCGCCAGGGCCCAATCTTGGGTCAACCGTCGTCTCTCATTGTCCCAGGATGAGCGTCCAACGAGCTAATTATCACAAATTAGTTTAGAAAACAGTCATTAACTGCTCCTACCCAATTCGAATACGGATCGAACTTGATTCGATCAAGTACCCAATATCTACCTAACCTGTTGATTGAACTGGAATAATCATGTATAGTGAATACTCGACTAACCCCATGCAACCAAGCTGCAAGAGAGTTGCACATGAACAGCTGCAATAAAAGCGCGACTGAGATACTAATGCTACGTCCGAGAATCCACCGTATTCTCGGGTCTGAATGTGAGGTGCCGAGGGAAGTTTTCCTGTAGAGTCATATGGTTGCTCTTTAGTCGACAGACGTCGTCAATTTTTCCCACCTCTTGCATATCGCTCCAATTTGTCAAATATCTTCCATCTTGATTCCGTGCACTTATTTGGTGTGTCGAAGGTATTAATACAGATCTCTAATTAAATAGAGGAGACATAATTAAGAGATATCCTCGTGATATAAGTCTGATGTAAATGAGTCATATTATAGGTATCATTATTTGGAGACTAGTATTGTGAATTGCCAAATATTGACCGGAGAGTTAGGCACAGAATTACTGCACAGTGGAAGGCTTCTGTGCAAGAAATAAGAAAAATAAGTATTATATGATGTGTTTAATATCCCAACTTGGTAAGTAATTAGATAGGCATTTGCCTCGAAAAGCCAAAAAAGACAGACAGACAGACAGACACAGAGCAGATCTTCAAATATTTCTCCGTCAATTCCGAAAATACATAGCCAGCTGTGGTCCAAAGAATTTTGGCTATTGATCAAGTTTTGAAGATGGAAACATTTTGTCTTGACGGCATCATTGAAAATTGTTGGTCGCTTCGCTCTTGTAAGAAACTAGCTTATAGTCATTCCACCCATGCTAAAAAGTTGGTGCTAATTGTGCATTATGTATAATTCCCTTCGGTTGTGTACGCCGAAATTCTTTATGCAAGACGACTGATTATACGGAATACCGGATCTGACGCGTGTATGTGATATGCACTGACAGGGATCGTTTAAATATCAGAGCAAAGTTGGCATTAGTAAAGATGAGAGTTTAGTAAACAAAGTCATCCAAGTTGCCACATGAATAGGTACAATAAAAGCGTACCTGAGATACAACACATATCACGAATCGTTAGATTCTTGGTATGTGCTTTAGAATAGGTTAACCAGAAGACTATTCTGTGAAGTCATGTGACGCAGTCAGTATGTCGGCATCTCTTCCCACTTCCCTTATATGTGTTGTAATTCACATCTTCCCTTTGTGAGTTTGCATTTTAGCGAACTGTTGAACCACCTCTGTAAATGACGTTTTCCAAGCGGAAGTGGGAAAAAATAATTCTGAATCCCTCGGCACTGTTCACGTCAGTTCGTGAATTAAATGTTTTCGAACTTAGACGGGATTGTTTTTATAGAGCTCTATCGACCTTTGATGGAATCGGCAAATAATCGGGCACTCTGCAATTCCCAGGCCGGGTTACCAAGGAAATGTGTTTGCGTGTGCACGAAGCGAACGTCAGTGCTCATCGACAAGGGTTCACTTGGTGAATCTCGGAGACGATGCATATGAACGTTATGTCAACTACTGAAACTTCTTTTAAATCGCGATGTACGCCAGATTATAATCATTGTTTGGCGATTCCACATTTTGTCCGCTTCGCTAGGGCCCAATCCGGGGAGTCTTGGGTCAAACGTCGTCTCTCATTGTCCCCGGAGGAGCGTCCAACGAGCGAATTATCACAAATTAGTTGAGAAAACAGTCATTAACTGCTGCTACCCAATTTGAATCTGGATCGAACTCGATTCCATCAAGGACCCAATATTTACTTAACCGTTTGATGGATATGGAATAGTCATGGGTTGTGAATACTCGACTTTGTGGTGAGAACGAAAGAACAGACCCTGTCTTATATACCACTGACTTTTCATCCTACATCCCACAGTTGACTTTTCCCTACTCAAGAGTGTTTATATATCCTATTTGAAATGATGAAATGGCTCCCATTACCGCCATCTTCATGGCATACACACAGTAAGGCGGTATGGACAAATAAATATCTTCCATCTTGATTTACTGGTCTCAATTGGTGTGTCGAAGGCATTAAAACAGACCGCCATCTAAAGTGGATCAGACATAATTAGAGCTATTCTCGCGGTAAAAACGAGCCATATTATAGTTGAGATATCACCATTCGGGGATATCATTGTGAAGTACAAATCAAGTAGTAATTGGAGAATTCACCAGACACAGAATTGCGTGTAAGAAACGAGAGAGAGACGAGCAACTGTGTGATGGATTCAATGTCCACACTGAATAAGTAATTCAAAAGGCATTTGGCACATAATCTAAAGAAAATAACAGACAGACATAGAGAAGATATAACTCATTTATTCTCGTCAAAGGTGACATCCATATACAGCTGTGGTCCGAAAACTATAGGAATATTTGGTATGCCCAGAGAGGGTTTGTTAAACACCAATATCAAAGTATAGGTGACATTAGCTGGTCAACCAACACGGTACTCTTTCTCTGAGGGATTGTAAAGGAAACTTTTCACATACGTGCTTCTGTGAGATTAGACTTAAGAGGCTTTTGAACCACCTCTGTTGATGACGTTTTCCAAGAGGAAGTGCAAACAAAATAATTCTGTAGATCTCCGCACTGTTCAATAATATCGAGTTAATACTTCCTATCAAGGGTTGTGTATTCTCTTCACGTCAGTTCGAGAATTAAATGTTTTTGAACTTAGACGTCATTGTTTTTATAGAGCTCTATCACCGCTGGATGGAATCGCCAAGTAATCGGCCACTCTGCAATTCCTCGATCAGGTTACCAAGGAAATATGTTTGTGTTTGCACGAAGCGAACATCAGTGGGAGCCGATAAGGGTTCATTTTGCGAGTCTCTGATTAAGCACGGAGACGATGCATACGAACGTTATGTCAACTACTGAAACTTCTTTGAAATTGCGAAATATGCCAGATTAAAATCGTTATTTGGCGATTCCAATTTTGGTGCGTTCCGCCAGGGCCCCATCTGGCGAGTCTTGGGTCAAACGTCGTCTCTCGTTGTCCCCGGAGCAGCATTCAACAAGCGAATTATCACAAATTAGTTGAGAAAACAGTCATTAACTCTGCTACGCAATTTGAATCTGGATCGAACTTGATTCCATCAAGGACCCAATATTTACCTAACCGGTTGTTGGATGTGGAATAGTCATGTGTTGTGAATACTTCAAGCGAAAAAAAAGTTCCTCTCTGGTATACCACTGAATGTTCCCTCTGCATCCCACAGTTGACTTTTACTCATTCAGAGTGTTTATATGACCTAATTGAATTCATGAAACGGCTTCCATTACCTCCAACATCATGGCATACACAAAGTAAGAAGTATGACCGGAAGGCTTCCGCTCTCAATTGGCGTGTCAAAGGTATTAAAACAGATCGTCAACTAGAGTATATCAGGTGTAATTACAGGGATATCCTCACGATGAAGAAGAGGGTATTGACAAATATCTTCCATCTTTATTCAGTGCTCTCAATTGATGTGACGAAGGTATTAGGACACACCGCCAACTAAAATGAATCCAACATATATTAGAGCTATCCTCGCGGTAAAAACGAGCCATATTATAGTTGACGTATCATAAAATGAGGGGGGGGGGGTAGCATTGTGAACTACAAACCAGTAGTACTCGTAGAATTCACTAGACACAGAATTGCAGCTTTTCGAGCAAGAAACGACAGAGAGACATGCAACAATATTGTGTGATGGGTTCAATGTCCACACTTGATAAGTAATTCAAAAGGCAATTTGTCTCATAAACTAAAGAACACAGACATATATATAGACAGACAGAGAAGACACAAATTAATTATACCCGTCAACTCTGACATCCATATAAAGCTGTGGTCCAAAGACTAAAGGAACATTTTTGTCCTGCAGGCATCATTGAAACTTGTTGATTGTCCATCGATTGTGTACGCGGTAATTCTTTATACAGGACGGTTGGTTATCTGGAATATCGGATCTGAAGGGGTGTATGTGGTATGCCCAGACACTGTTTGTTAAAATATCAAAGCAAAGTTGGCATTAGCTGGTGCAGTCAAAACGGTATACTTTCTCTGAAAGATTAGTAAACAAAGCTTTTGTGAGTTTGGATTTTAATGGACGGTTGAATCACCTCTGTTGATGATGTTTTCCAAGCGGAAGTGCAAGCAAATTATTTCTGAAGCTGTCAGCGCTGTTCCCGATTATCAAGTTAATACTTTGTACCAAGAGACGTGAATTCCCTTCACGTCAGTTCGAGAATTAAATGTTTTTGAACTGAGACGTGATTGTTTTTGTTGAGCTCTATCATCCTTTGAAGGAATCGACAAGTAATCGGGCACTCTGAAATTCCCTCGTCGGGTTACCAAGGAAATATGTTTGCGTGTGCACGAAGCGAACGTCAGTGCTCGACTACGAGGGTTCAGTTGGTGAGTCTCTGATTAAGCACGAAGATGATGCATACGGACGTTATGTCAACTACTGAGACTTCCTGGAAATCGCGATGTACGCCTGATTGTAATCATTGTTTGGCGATTCCACATTGGTCCATTCCTCCAGGGCCCCATCTGGTGAGTCTTGGGTCAAACGTCGTCTCTCATTGTCCCCGGAGGAGCACTGAAAGAGCGAATTATCACAAATTAGATGAGAAAACAGTCATTAACTGCTGCTACCCAATTGGAATCTGGATCGAACTTGATCCGATCAAGGACCCAATATTTACTTAACTGGGTGATGCATCTGGAACAGTCATGTGTTGCGAATACTCGACTTTGCGGTAAAAACGAAAAAAGGTCCCTTGCCTTGTATACCACTGAATGTTCCTTCTGCATCCGACAGTTGACTTCTCCCCTCTCAGAGTGTTTATATATCCTAATTGAAATGATGAAACGGCTCCCATTACCGCCAACCTCATTGTATGCACACTGAAAGAGAGGGTATTGACAAATGTCTTCCATCTTGATTCTGTGCTCTCGGTTAGTGTCTAAGGTATTAAAACAGAACGCCAACTAAAATGGATCAGACATAATTAGAGCTATCCTCGCGGTAGGAACGAGCCATTTTATATTTGAGGCATCATAATTTGTAGAGTAGCGAATACTGTGAATTGCCAAATATTAACGGTAGAATTAGACACATAATTATTGCATGGTGGAAGGCTTGCGAGCAAGAAATAAGTGAAATAACTATATCGTGAGATGTATTTTATACCCCGTTTGATAAGTAATTCAAGAGTCATTTGGCTCGAAAAGCGAAAGAAAAGAGACAGACAGATACACACAGAAAAGATTTGCAAATATGTATATCACCTCCTAAATGTATAGGGAGCTGTGGTCCGAAGAATTTGGTCACTGATAAGGTTTTGACGATGGAAATATTTTTGTCTTGCTAACATCATTGAAAATTGTTGGTCGCTTCTTCAGTGTAAGAAACTAGCTTATATATTCATTCCACCCATGCTTAGAAGTTGGTGCCAGCTGTCAATTATGTATAATGCCCTTGGAGTGCGGAGGCGGTAATTCTTTATGCAGGACGGCTGGTTATACGGAATACCGTATCTGACGCGTGTATGTATGCACTGGCAGGGTTTGTTAAAATATCAAAGCAAAGTTGGCATTAGATGGTGCAGTCACAACGGTATTCCTTCTCCGAGGGATTAGTAAACAAGATTTACACATTGTTCCTCTGTGAGTTCTGATTTTAAAGTTGAACCACCTCTGTTGATGACGATTTCCAAGCGGAAGTGCAAACAAGCTAATTCTGAAGCTCTCTGCATTGTTCCCGAATATCGAATTAATACTTCGCATCAAGAGCCGTGAATTCTCTTCGCGTCAGTTCGAGAATTAAATGTTTTCGAATTTAGACGTGATTGTTTTTATAGAGCTCTATCACCCTTTGATGGAATCGGCAAGTAATCGGCCACTCCGCAATTTCTTGGTCGGGTTACCAAGGAATTATGTTTGCGTGTGCACGAAGCGAACGTTAGTGCTCGCCGACAAGGGTTCAGTTAGTGAGTCTCTGATTAAGCACGGATAAGATGCATACGAACGTTATGTCAACTGCTGAGACTTCTTTAAAATGGCGAAGTACGCCAGGTTGAAATCGTTATTTGGCGATTCCAGTTTTGTTGCGTTCCACCAGGGCTCCATCTGGCGAGTCTTGGGTCAAACGTCGTCTCTTATAGTCCCCGGATAAGTGCTCAACCAGCCAATTATCGGAAATTAGTTGAGAAAACAGTCATTAACTGCTGCTACCCAATTCGAACCTGGATCGAACTTGATTCGATCACGGACCCAATATTGACTTAACCGGTTGACGGATCTGCAATAGTCACGTGTTGTGTATACTCTACTTTGCGGCAAACACGCCAAAACAGCCCCTGTCTTGTATACCACTGCGTGCGTCTGTGTCACTAGGTGGTCGTATGAATGGATCCGTGAGGACGTCCGTGCCACTGGGCAAGGATAGGATCCGAGAAACAGTCCCATGTGACTGCAGTAGTGGGGGAGGGGGTTTAAAACGTGTACGGGGTGACGCAATCACCCAACGGATAATGTTCTATAGTGGCTGTCGAGTAGTCGCACTCTAGCTAAATAGTTTTCTGAAATTATATGACAATGCCAAAAGCTCGTTTCACGAGATGATTTTAATGGCATAGATACAGATCATCAACGGGAATAAAACAAATGTCGTGTCGGTAAATATCCCAGAGTGAATAATGATTGAGGAGGGAATTAATGAAGTGGCCAATAGGTGATCACTGTGTTATATTCCGGAAAGCTTTGAGTGTATATTTGACTTGTATCATGTCGCCTACGGACAGTATATCAATAGAAAGCATCACAAATGGGCTAGACGGTTTTTGTTTGTTCGGTTCTTCGCAGCAATAGCCACATTGCCTCTCTCCAGAAGAGATAACCGCAGCAACCAAAGTATGTTTCCATGTTATTTTCCGACCAAACACATGAACGACCGATTGTATAGGCTTTCTGAACAGACCTATTATTTACCTGGATGCGGTAAACCATTTCCAACAAACAAGATTTTAGAAATATTAAATTGAGTGGCCGTAGTTAGTGATTCACTCTTTGAACAATCATAGAGGCGGTAATTTCATAATTATTACTGTATGGAGTATCGATCCAGATGTTATCGTGTAATTCTGTTGACGCAGTTTTATCGCAATTATATACGTCGCACGCCGATCAGTATACGTGCACCTATAAGTCTGAGCGTGCGACCTTCATAAGCCAGTCCCTCCTCCCACCCGCCCACAACCAGGCGAATATATATGACGTTGAAACAATGTTGATTCAATGTCAGATATGAACGTTGAAACAATATTGATGAAAATCGCCGGATCGAGTACCGATATTGAATTAACGTTGAAACGCCGACTTTGAATCAATGTTCAAATGCCGACGTTGAATCAATTTTGCAATGTTCAGATTAAGTCAACGTTGAAACATCAACATCAAAACAACGTTTAAAACCGAAGGCCCAACGTGGATCAGCGTTCATATGTCAACGTTCACATCAGGCGAGCGACCGATCCTATTAAAATGCCTTAATTTTCGAGTTTATTGCACTCACCCTACACACAGCTGGATTATTCGATGGTCTTTACTTTTCAAATCTGCCTGCAGTACTTTCAGAATCTGGTGCCGTTGCCATGGAAACGATGTCCAAACAAGTTAATTTTGTTTAATTGTGTTAGTTAATTTTCAATTTTGTTTTGATTCAAGAGGTGTTTTTGTTGAAGTTTTTTTTTAAATTCACACATAAATTGAAGAAAACTCATGTGCCCCCACTTTTGCATCTCCTTAACATGTGCATTATGGATACTTTTTGATTCTTTTTTTCTTGTGCCTATCAGGTTCATTTTTACTATACAAAACTCAAAGGTTGATGGTTTGTTACAGAAATAAAAAGGTTGCTTCCTAATACAACATTCCTGAGTGCGGAAATCCATCTTATCGCAACTGTAGTCCTTTAGTATCTATCCAGTCACGCTACCATCATCCCTGTTGTGTTTGTTCATGTAGACACCATGCATGAGTGAAATCGAAACATATACTGAAAAACATGTACACGTCAGTTCGATTGATATACGCCTGATATACGAACTCTGATAAATGTTGACGTATGCAATGCACAGACCAACAAAATCATACAGAAATCGCCGACTGTTTAACTATTGCACTGTTCAACTCGGGTCCTATAACGAGGATTTGCACAACGCTTTGAATGACGGGAAACCCACAGGGAATTGACGGCATCATTGACAATTGTTGGTGGCTTCGCTCTTGTAAGAAACTAGCTTATAGTCATTTCACCCATGCTTAAAAGTTGGTGCTAATTGTGCATTATGTATAATTCCCTTCGGTTGTGTACGCCGAAATTCTTTATGCAAGACGACTGATTATACGGAATACCGGATCTGACGCGTGTATGTGATATGCACTGGCAGGGATCGTTTAAATATCAGAGCAAAGTTGGCATTAGTAAAGATGAGAGTTTAGTAAACAAAGCTTTTCACATCTTCCTTTTGTAAGTTTGCATTTTAGCGAACTGTTGAACCACCTCTGTAAATTACGTTTTCCAAGCGGAAGTACAAAAAATAATTCTGAATCCCTCGGCACTGTTCGCGAATATCGAAATAATACTTCCTATCAGGAGCTGTGAATTCTATTCACGTCAGTTCGTGAATTAAATGTTTTCGAACTTAGACGGGATTGTTTTTATAGAGCTCTATCAACCGTTGATGGAATCGGCAAACAATCGGGCACTCTGCAATTCCCAGGCCGGGTTACCAAGGAAATGTGTTTGCGTGTGCACGAAGCGAACGTCAGTGCTCATCGACAAGGGTTCAGTTGGTGAGTCTCGGAGACAATGCATATGAACGTTATGTCAACTACTGAAACTTCTTTGAAATCGCGATGTACGCCAGATTATAATCATTGTTTGGCGATTTCACATTTTGTCCGCTCCACTGAGGCCTCATCCGGGGAGTCTTGGGTCAAACGTCGTCTCTCATTGTTCCCGGAGGAGCGTCCAACGAGCGAATTATCACAAATTAGTTGAGAAAACAGTCATGATTCCATCAAGGACCCAATATTTACTTAACCGTTTGATGGATATGGAGTAGTCATGAGTTGTGAATACTCGACTTTGTGGTGAAAACGAAAGAACAGACCCTGTCTTATATACCACTGACTTTTCATCCTACATCCCACAGTTGACTTTTCCCTACTCAAGAGTGTTTATATATCCTATTTGAAATGATGGAATGGCTCCCATTACCGCCATCTTCATGGCATACACACAGTAAGGCGGTATGGACAAATATCTTCCATCTTGATTTACTGGTCTCAATTGGTGTGTTGAAGGTATTAAACAGGCCGCCATCTGAGGGATCGCCTGGTGGCCATATTGGATGTTTGAATCGGACCAGAAAAGAAATCTTGCACAACTAGATGACAAGGGGAACCTGTGTACCAAATTTGAGAAAGATCCCCATCCCCATCCCCATTTGAGAAAGATCCATGCAGTAGTTCCTGAGAAATGACGATAACAAAGTTTCATGGGGAAATCCAAGATGGCTGCCTGATGGCCATATTGGATTTTCAAATCGGACCAGAAAAGGTATCTTGCACAACTAGACCCCAAGGGGAACCTGTGTACCAAATTTGAGAAAGATCCATGCAGTACTTCCTGAGAAATGACGTTGAAGTTTCATGGGAAAATCCAAGATGGCTGCCTGGTGGCCATATTGGATTTTCGAATCGGACCAGAAAAGGTATCTTGCCCAACTAGACCCCAACAGGAACCTGTGTACCAAATTTGAGAAAGATCCATGCAATTGTTCCTGAGAAATCGCGATAACAAGGTTTCATGGGAAATCCAAGATGGCTGCCTTGTGGATATTGGATTTTCGAATCGGACCAGAAAAGGTATCTTGCACAGCTAGACCCCAACAGGAACCTGTGTACCAAATTTGAGAAAGATCCATGCAGTAGTTCCTGAGAAATCGCGATAACAAGGTTTCATGGGAAATCCAAGATAGCTGCCTTGTGGCCATATTGGATTTTCGAATCGGACCAGAAAAGGTATCTTGCACAACTCGACCCCAAGGGGAACTTGTGTATCAAATTTGAGAATGATCCATGCAGTAGTTCCTGAGAAGTCGCGATAACAATGTTTCTTGGGCAAATCCAAGATGATCGCCAATAATCATTATATGGCCATATTGGTTCTTCTATTCGGGCCGCAAAAGATATCCTGCACAACTAGACCCTAAGGGAACCTGTGTACCAAATTTGAGAAAGTCCACGCAGTACTGAAAATAACGATAACAATGTTTCATGAAATCCAAGATGGCTGCCGGTGGCCATGTGGGTTTCGAATCAAACCACAAAAGACATCTTGCACAACTAGACCCGAGGGGGGAACATGTGTACCAAATTTGAGAAAGATCCATGCAGTAGTTCCTGAGAAATCGCGATAACAAGGTTTCATGGGGAAATCCAAGATGGCTGCCTGGTGGCCATATTGGATTTTCGAATCGGACCAAAAAAGGTATCTTGCACAACTAGACCCCAAGGGGAAACTGTGTACCAAATTTGAGAAAGATCCATGCAGTAGTTCCTGAGAAATCGCGATAAGGTTTCATGGGAAAATCCAAAATGGCTGCCTGATGGCCATATTGGATTTTCGAATCGGACCAGAAAAGGTATCATGTACAACTAGACCCCAAGGGGAACCTGTGTTCCAAATTTGAGAGAGATCCATACAGTACTTCCTGAGAAATCGTGACAACAAGGTTTCATGGGAAAATCCAAGATGGCTGCCTGGTGGCCACATTGGATTTTCGAATCGGACCAGAAAAAGTATCTTGCACAACTAGACCCCAAGGGGAACCTGTGTACCACATTTGAGAAAGATCCATGCAGTAGTTCCGGAGAAATCTCGATAACAAGGTTTCATGGGGAAATCCAAGATGGCTGCCTGGTGGCCATATTGGATTTTCGGATTGGACCAGAAAAGGTATCTTGCACAACTAGACCCCAAGGGGAACCTGTGTACCAAATTTTAGAAAGATCCAGGCAGTACTTCATGAGAAATGACGATAAAAATGTTTCATGGGGAAATCCAAGATGTCTGCCTGGTGGCCATATTGGGTTTTTCGAATCGGACCAGAAAAGGTATCTTGCACAACTAGATCCCAAGGGGAAACTGTGTACCAGATTTGAGAAAGATCCATGCAGTAGTTCCTGAGAAATCGCGATAACAAGGTTTCATGGGGAAATCCTAAATGGCTGCCTGGTGGCCATATTGGATTTTCGAATCAGACCAGAAGAGGTATCCTGCACAACTAGACCCCAAGGGGAACCTGTGTACCAAATTTGAGAAAGATCCATACAGTACTTCCTGAGAAATCGCGATAACAAGGTTTCATGGGAAAATCCAAGATGGCTGCCTGGTGACTATATTGGATTTTCAAATCGGACCAGAAAAGGTATCTTGCACAACTAGACCCCAAGGGGAATCTGTGTACCAAATTTGAGAAAGATCCATGCAGTAGTTCCGGAGAAATCGAGATAACAAGGTTTCATGGGGAAATCCAAGATGGCTGCCTGCTGGCCATATTGGATTTTCACATCGGACCAGAAAAGGTATCTTGCACAACTAGACCCCAAGGGGAACCTGTGTACCAAATTTGAGAAAGATCCATGCCGTAGTTCCTGAGAAATCGCGATAACAAGAATTGTTTACGGACGGACGGACGGACGACGGACCACGGACAAAAAGTGATTTGGTGATGGTGGGCTAAAAATAACAGACAGACATAATGAAAATAAACTTATTTATTCTCGTCGACTGTGACATCCATATACAGCTGTGGTCCGAAGACTATGGGAAAATTTGGTATGCCCAGGGAGGGTTTGTTAAATACCAATATCAAAGCATAGGTGACATTAGCTGGTCAAGCAACACGGTATTCTTTCTCTGACGGAGTGTGAAGGAAACTTTTCACATACGTCCCTTTGTGAGATTAGACTTAAGAGGCTTTTGAACCACTTCTGTTGATGACGTTTTCCAAGAGGAAGTGCAAACAAAATAATTCTGTAGATCTCCGCACTCTTCCTGAATATCGAGTTAATACTTCATATCAAGGGTTGTGCATTCTCTTCACGTCAGTTCGAGAATTAAATGTTTTCGAACTTAGACGTCATTGTTTTTATAGAGCTCTATCACCGCTGGATGGAATCGGCAAGTAATCGGCCACTCTGCAATTCCTCGATCAGGTTACCAAGGAAATATGCTTGTGTTTGCACGAAGCGAACATCAGTGGGAGCCGATAAGGGTTCATTTTGCGAGTCTCTGATTAAGCACGAAGACGATGCATACGAACGTTATGTCAACTACTGAGACTTCTTTGGAATTGCGAAATACGCCAGATTGAAATCGTTATTTGCCGATTCCAATTTTGGTGCGTTCCGCCAGGGCCCCATCCGGCGAGTCTTGGGTCAAACGTCGTCTCTCGTTATCCCCGGAGCAGCATTCAACAAGCGAATTATCATAAATTAGTTGAGAAAGCAGTCATTAACTGCTGCTACCCAATTCGAATCTGGATCGAACTTGATTCGATCATGGACCCAATATTTACTTAACCGACTGATGGATCTGGAACAGTCACGTGTTGTGAATACTCGACTTTGTGGTGAAAACGAAAGGACATCCCAGTTGACTTTTCCCCACTCAGAGTGTTTATATATCCTATTTGAAATGATGAAACGGCTCCCATTATCGCCATCAATTTCATGGGATACACACAATAAGACGGTATGGACAAATATCTTCCATCTTGATTCAGTGCCCTCAATTGGTGTGTCGAAGGTATTAAAACAGACGCCCAACCAATATGGATCAGACATAATTAGAGCTATCCTCGCGGTGAAAACGAGCCATATTATAGTTGAGGTATCACGATTCGGGGAGTAGCATTGTGAACTACAAACCAAGTAGTAGTCGTGGAATTCACTAGACACAGAATTGCAGCTTTTCGTGCAAGAAGCGACAGAGAGACATGCAACACTATTGTGTGATTGGTTCATTATCCACACTTGATAAGTAATTCAAAATGCAACTTGTCTCAAACTAAAGAACACAGACATAGATACAGACAGATAGAGAAGATACAAATTAATTATACCCGTCAACTCTGAAATCTATACGAAGCTGTAGTCCAAAGACTATAGAAACATTTTTGTCTTGCAGGCATCATTGAAACTCGTTGATTGTTTCTCTCAGTTCAGTTGGTGAGTCTCTGATTAAGCACGAAGATGATGCATACGGACGTTATGTCAACTACTGAGACTTCCTGGAAATCGCGATGTACGCCACATTATAATCATTGTTTGGCGATTCCACATTTGTCCGTTCCGCCAGGACCCCATCTGGTGAGTCTTGGGTCAAACGTCGTCTCTCATTGTCCCTGGAGGAGCACTGAAAGAGCGAATTATCACAAATTAGATGAGAAAACAGTCATTAACTGCTGCTACCCAATTGGAATCTGGATCGAACTTGATTCGATCAAGGACCCAATATTTACTTAACTGGTTGATGCATCTGGAACAGTCATGTGTTGCGAATACTTGACTTTGCGGTAAAAACGAAAAAAATGTCCCTTGCCTTGTATACCACTGAATGTTCCTTCTGCATCCGACAGTTGACTTCTCCCCCCTCAGAGTGTTTATATATCCTAATTGAAATGATGAAACGGCTCCCATTACCGCCAACCTCATTGCATGCACACTGAAAGAGAGGGTATTGACAAATGTCTTCCATCTTGATTCTGTGCTCTCGGTTGGTGTCTAAGGTATTAAAACAGAACGCCAACTAAAAATGGATCAGCCATAATTAGAGCTATCCTCGCGGTAGGAACGAGCCATTTTATATTTGAGGCATCATAATTTGTAGAGCAGCTAATATGGTGAATTGCCAAATATTGACGGTAGAATTAGGCACATAATTATTGAATGGTGGAAGGCTTGCGAGCAAGAAATAAGTGAAGTAACTATATCGTAAGATGTATTTTATACCCCGTTTGATAAGTAATTCAAGAGCCATTTGCCTCGAAAAGCTAAAGAAAAGAGACAGGCAGATACACACAGAAAATATATCTTCGTCAGCTCCTAAATGTATAGGCAACTGTGGTCCGAAGAATTTGGTCACTGATAAGGTTTTGACGATGGGAATATTTTTGTCTTGCTAACATCATTGAAAATTGTTGGTCGCTTCTTCAGTGTAAGAAACTAGCTTATATATTCATTCCACCCATGCTTAGAAGTTGGTGCCAGCTGTGTATTATGTATAATGCCCTTGGAGTGCGGACGCGGTAATTCTTTATGCAGGACGGCTGATTATACGGAATACCGTATCTGACGCGTGTATGTGGTATGCACTGACAGGGTTTGTAAGAATATCAAAGCAAAGTTGGCATTAGATGGTGCAGTCACAACGGTATTCTTTCTCTGAGGGATTATAGTAAACAAAGCTTTTCACATTGTTCCTCTGTGAGTTCTGATTTTAACGGACTGTTGAACCACCTCTGTTGATGATGTTTTCCAAGCGGAAGTGCAAACAAGCTAATTCTGAAGCTCTCAGCACTGTTCCCGAATATCGAATTAATACTTCGCACCAAGAGCCGTGAATTCTCTTCGCGTCAGTTCGTGAATTAAATGTTTTCGAATTTAGACGTGATTGTTTTTATAGAGCTCTATCACCCTTTGATGGAATCGGCAAGTAATCGGCCACTCCGTAATTCCCTGGTCGGGTTACCAAGGAATTATGTTTGCGTGTGCACGAAGCGAACGTTAGTGCTCGCCGACAAGGGTTCAGTTAGTGAATCTCGGATTATGCACGGATACGATGCGTACGAACGTTATGTCAACTACTGAGACTTCTTTAAAATCGCGAAGTACGCCAGGTTGAAATCGTTATTTGGCGATTCCAGGTTTGGTGCTTTCCACCAGGGCTCCATCTGGCGAGTCTTGGGTCAAACGTCGTCTCTTATAGTCCCTGGATAAGTGCTCAACCAGCCAATTATCGGAAATTAGTTGAGAAAACAGTCATTAACTGCTGCTATCCAATTCGAACCTGGATCGAACTTGATTCGATCACGGACCCAATATTTACATAACCGGTTGACGGATCTGGAATAGTCACGTGTTGTGTATACTCTACTTTGCGGCAAACACGCCAAAACAGCCCCTGTCTTGTATACCACTGCGTGCGTCTGTGTCACTATAGGTGGTAGTATGAATGGATCCGTGCGTGAGGACGTCCGTGTCACTGGGCAGGGATAGGATCCGAGAAACAGTCCCATGTGACTGCAGTAGTGGGGGAGGGGTTTAAAACGTGTACGGGGTGACGCAATCACCCAACGGATAATGTTCTAGTGGCTGTCGAGTAGTCACACTTCAGCTAAATAGTTTTCTGAACTTATATGACAATGCCAACAGCTCGTTTCACGAGATGATTTTAATGGCATAGATACAGATCATCAACGGGAATAAAACAAATGTCGTGTCGGTAAATATCCCAGAGTGTATAATGATCGAGGAGGGAATTAATGAAGTGGCCAATAGGTGATCACTGTGTTATATTCCGGAAAGCTTTGAGTGTATATTTGACTTGTATCATGTCGCGTACGGACCGTATATCAATAGAAAGCATCACAAATGGGCTAGACGGTTTTTGTTTGTTCGGTTCTTCGCAACAATAGCCACATTGCCTCTCTCCAGAAGAGATAACCGCAGCACCCAAAGTAAGTTTCCATGTTATTTCCCGACCAAACACATGAACGACCGATTGTATAGGCTTTCTGAACAGACCTATTATTTACCTGGATGCGGTAAACCATTTCCAACAAACAAGATTTTAGAGATATTAAATTGAGTGGCCGTAGTTACTGATTCACTCTTTGAACAATCATAGAGGCGGTAATTTCATAATTATTACTGTATGGAGTATCGATCCAGATGTTATCGTGTAATTCTGTTGACGCAGTTTTATCGCAATTATACACGTCTTCATAAGCCAGTCCTTCCTCCCACCCCGCCCCCAACCAGGCAAATATATATGACGTTGAAACAACGTTGATATAATGTCAGATATGAACGTTGAAACAACATTGATGAAATTCGGCGGATCGAGTACCGATATTGAATTAACGTTGAAATGCCGACTTTGAATCAATGTTCAAATGCCGACGTTGAATCAATTTTGGAATGTCCACATTAAGTCAACGTTGAAACATCAACATCGAAACAACGTTTAAAACCGAAGGCCCAAAGTGGATCATCGTTCATATGTCAACGTTCACATCAGGCGAGCGACCGATCCTATTAAGGATGTCCGCTGGTGGTTTTTGGCTTTGGCAGCCATTTTGCCTGTTTTTCCTATTGAGTTATCTCCCTTTCCTAGGTTAAGAGATAGGGATTTCCTTTAAAAGCCTTCTAGCCGAGAATTTTGCACACCAACATCCATCCAATTTGATAAATTTGGATAGACAATGCGATTATCTGCAAACAGTTAGAATATGAGAAAAAGTTAAATACTATTTATATGAATTTTTCATAAGCTTCAAAACTAGGACTATTCTCTATGATTTCTGGGTTATCAAATTGAGCATGGGTCAGTCCACTTAACGTTGCCTACAGCTAAAAAATGCACACCAACGTATATTTTTTCCTTTGTCTTTTCTCATATTACGCAATTATGAATGCAACAACACACATTATTCAAAGAGTTAATTACTTTGGTTTACGACCAGCGGACATCCTTAAAAGGCCTTAATTTTCGAGTTTATTGCACTCACCCTACACACACCTGGATTATATATCATTTTAAAGCTGATGGTCTCTGCCTGCAGTACTGCCAGAGTCTGGTGCCGTTGCCATGGAAACGATGTCCAAACAAGTTAATTTTGTTAATTGTGTTAATTAATTTTCAATTTTGTTTTGATTCAAGAGGTGTTTTTGTTGAAGTTTTTCTTTTAAATTCACACATAAATTCAAGAAAACTCATGTATCCTCACTTTTGCATCTCCTTAACATGTGCATTATGGATACTTTTTGATTCTTTTTTCTTGTGCATATCAGGTTCATTTTTACTATACAAAACTCAAAAGTTGATGGTTTGTTACAGAAATAAAAAGGTAGCTTCCTAATACAACATCCCTGAGTACGGAAATCCATCTTATCGCAACTGTAGTCCTTTAGTATCTATCCAGTCACGCTACCATCATCCCTGTTGTGTTTGTTCATGTAGACACCATGCATGAGTGAAATCGAAACATATACTGAAAAACAAGTACACGTCAGTTCGATTGATATACGCCTGATATACGAACTCTGATAAATGTTGACGTATGCAATGCACAGACAAAAAAATCATACAGAGATCGCCGACTGTTTAACTATTGCACTGTTCAATTCGGGTCCTATAACGAGGATCTGCACAACGCTTTGAATGACGGGAAACCCACAGGGAATTGACGGCATCATTGAAAATTGTTGGTCGCTTCGCTCTTGTAAGAAACTAGCTTATAGTCATTTCACCCATGCTTAAAAGTTGGTGCTAATTGTGCATTATGTATAATTCACTTCGGTTGTGTACGCGGAAATTCTTTATGCAAGACGACTGATTATACGGAATACCGGTTCTGACGCGTGTATGTGATATGCACTGGCAGGGATCGTTTAAATATCAGAGCAAAGTTGGCATTAGTAAAGATGAGAGTTTAGTAAACAAAGCTTTTCACACATTCCTTTTGTAAGTTTGCATTTTAGCGAACTGTTGAACCACCTCTGTAAATGACGTTTTCCAAGCGGAAGTGCAAAAAATAATTCTGAATCCCTCGGCACTGTTCCCGAATATCGAAATAATACTTCCTATCAGGAGCTGTGAATTCTGTTCACGTCAGTTCGTGAATTAAATGTTTTCGAACTTAGACGGGATTGTTTTTATAGAGCTCTATCAACCTTTGATGGAATCGGCAAATAATCGGGCACTCTGCAATTCCCAGGCTGGGTTACCAAGGAAATGTGTTTGCGTGTGCACGAAGCGAACGTCAGGCTCATCGACAAGGGTTCAGTTGGTGAGTCTCGGAGACGATGCATATGAACGTTATGTCAACTACTGAAACTTCTTTGAAATCGCGATGTACGCCAGATTATGATCATTGTTTGGCGATTCCACATTTTGTCCGCTCCGGGGAGTCTTGGGTCAAACGTCGTCTGTCATTGTTCCCGGAGGAGCGTCCAACGAGCGAATTATCACAAATTAGTTGAGAAAACAGTCATTAACTGCTGCTACCCAATTTGAATCTGGATCGAACTCGATTCCATCAAGGACCCAATATTTACTTAACCGTTTGATGGATATGGAATAGTCATGGGTTGTGAATACTCGACTTTGTGGTGAAAACGAAAGAACAGACCCTGTCTTATATACCACTGACTGTTCATCCTACATCCCACAGTTGACTTTTCCCTACTCAAGAGTGTTTATATATCCTATTTGAAATGATGAAACGGCTCCCTTTACCGCCATCTTCATGGCATACCCACAGTAAGGCGGTATGGACAAATATCTTCCATCTTGATTTACTGGTCTCAATTGGTGTGTCGAAGGCATTAAAACAGACCGCCAATCTAAAGTGGATCAGACATAATTAGAGCTATTCTCGCGGTAAAAACTAGCCATATTATAGTTGAGATATCACCATTCGGGGATATCATTGTGAAGTACAAATCAAGTAGTAATCGGAGAATTCACTAGACACAGAATTGCGTGTAAGAAACGAGAGAGAGACGAGCAACTGTGTGATGGATTCAATGTCCACACTGAATAAGTATTTCAAAAGTCATTTGCCACATAATCTAAAGAAAATAACAGACAGACATAGTGAAGATATAACTCATTTATTCTCGTCAAATGTGACATCCATATACAGCTGTGGTCCGAAAACTATAGGAATATTTGGTATGCCCAGAGAGGGTTAATATCAAAGCATAGTAGACATTAGCTGGTCAACCAACAAGGTACTCTTTCTCTGAGGGATTGTAAAGGAAACTTTTCACATACGTGCCTCTGTGAGATTAGACTTAAGAGGCTTTTGAACCACCTCTGTTGATGACGTTTTCCAAGAGGAAGTGGAAACAAAATAATTCTGTAGATCTCCGCACTGTTCCAGAATATCGAGTTAATACTTCATATCAAGGGTTGTGTATTCTCTTCACGTCAGTTCGAGAATTAAATGTTTTCGAACTTAGACGTCATTGTTTTTATAGAGCTCTATCACCGCTGGATGGAATCGGCAAGTAATCGGCCACTCTGCAATTCCTCGATCAGGTTACCAAGGAAATATGTTTGTGTTTGCACGAAGCGAACATCAGTGGGAGCCGATAAGGGTTCATTTTGCGAGTCTCTGATTAAGCACGGAGACGATGCATACGAACGTTATGTCAACTACTGAAACTTCTTTGAAATTGCGAAATATGCCAGATTAAAATCGTTATTTGGCGATTCCAATTTTGATGCGTTCCGTCAGGGCCCCATCTGGCGAGTCTTGGGTCAAACGTCGTCTCTCGTTGTCCCCGGAGCAGCATTCAACAAGCGAATTATCACAAATTAGTTGAGAAAACAGTCATTAACTCTGCTACGCAATTTGAATCTGGATCGAACTTGATTCCATCAAGGACCCAATATTTACCTAACCGGTTGTTGGATGTGGAATAGTCATGTGTTGTGAATACTTCAAGCGAAAAAAAAGTTCCTCTCTGGTATACCACTGAATGTTCCCTCTGCATCCCACAGTTGACTTTTACTCATTCAGAGTGTTTATATGACCTAATTGAATTCATGAAACGGCTTCCATTACCTCCAACATCATGGCATACACAAAGTAAGAAGTATGACCGGAAGGCTTCCGCTCTCAATTGGTGTGTCAAAGGTATTAAAACAGATCGTCAACTAGAGTATATCAGGCGTAATTACAGGGATATCCTCACGATGAAGAAGAGGGTATTGACAAATATCTTCCATCTTTATTCAGTGCTCTCAATTGATGTGACGAAGGTATTAGGACACACCGCCAACTAAAATGAATCCAACATATATTAGAGCTATCCTCGCGGTAAAAACGAGCCATATTATAGTTGACGTATCATAAAATGAGGGGGGGGGGGTAGCATTGTGAACTACAAACCAGTAGTACTCGTAGAATTCACTAGACACAGAATTGCAGCTTTTCGAGCAAGAAACGACAGAGAGACATGCAACAATATTGTGTGATGGGTTCAATGTCCACACTTGATAAGTAATTCAAAAGGCAATTTGTCTCATAAACTAAAGAACACAGACATATATATAGACAGACAGAGAAGACACAAATTAATTATACCTGTCAACTCTGACATCCATATAAAGCTGTGGTCCAAAGACTAAAGGAACATTTTTGTCCTGCAGGCATCATTGAAACTTGTTGATTGTCCATCGATTGTGTACGCGGTAGTTCTTTATACAGGACGGTTGGTTATCTGGAATATCGGATCTGAAGGGGTGTATGTGGTATGCCCAGACACTGTTTGTTAAAATATCAAAGCAAAGTTGGCATTAGCTGGTGCAGTCAAAACGGTATACTTTCTCTGAAAGATTAGTAAACAAAGCTTTTGTGAGTTTGGATTTTAATGGACGGTTGAATCACCTCTGTTGATGATGTTTTCCAAGCGGAAGTGCAAGCAAATTATTTCTGAAGCTGTCAGCGCTGTTCCCGATTATCAAATTAATACTTTGTACCAAGAGACGTGAATTCACTTCACGTCAGTTCGAGAATTAAATGTTTTCGAACTGAGACGTGATTGTTTTTGTTGAGCTCTATCATCCTTTGAAGGAATCGACAAGTAATCGGGCACTCTGAAATTCCCTCGTCGGGTTACCAAGGAAATATGTTTGCGTGTGCACGAAGCGAACGTCAGTGCTCGACTACGAGGGTTCAGTTGGTGAGTCTCTGATTAAGCACGAAGATGATGCATACGGACGTTATGTCAACTACTGAGACTTCCTGGAAATCGCGATGTACGCCTGATTGTAATCATTGTTTGACGATTCCACATTGGTCCATTCCGCCAGGGCCCCATCTGGTGAGTCTTGGGTCAAACGTCGTCTCTCATTGTCCCCGGAGGAGCACTGAAAGAGCGAATTATCACAAATTAGATGAGAAAACAGTCATTAACTGCTGCTACCCAATTGGAATCTGGATCGAACTTGATCCGATCAAGGACCCAATATTTACTTAACTGGGTGATGCATCTGGAACAGTCATGTGTTGCGAATACTCGACTTTGCGGTAAAAACGAAAAAAGGTCCCTTGCCTTGTATACCACTGAATGTTCCTTCTGCATCCGACAGTTGACTTCTCCCCTCTCAGAGTGTTTATATATCCTAATTGAAATGATGAAACGGCTCCCATTACCGCCAACCTCATTGCAAGCACACTGAAAGAGAGGGTATTGACAAATGTCTTCCATCTTGATTCTGTGCTCTCGGTTGGTGTCTAAGGTATTAAAACAGAACGCCAACTAAAATGGATCAGACATAATTAGAGCTATCCTCGCGGTAGGAACGAGCCATTTTATATTTGAGGCATCATAATTTGTAGAGTAGCGAATACTGTGAATTGCCAAATATTAACGGTAGAATTAGACACATAATTATTGCATGGTGGAAGGCTTGCGAGCAAGAAATAAGTGAAGTAACTATATCGTGAGATGTATTTTATACCCCGTTTGATAAGTAATTCAAGAGTCATTTGCCTCGAAAAGCGAAAGAAAAGAGACAGACAGATACACACAGAAAAGATTTGCAAATATGTATATCACCTCCTAAATGTATAGGGAGCTGTGGTCCAAAGAATTTGGTCACTGATAAGGTTTTGACGATGGAAATATTTTTGTCTTGCTAACATCATTGAAAATTGTTGGTCGCTTCTTCAGTGTAAGAAACTAGCTTATATATTCATTCCACCCATGCTTAGAAGTTGGTGCCAGCTGTCAATTATGTATAATGCCCTTGGAGTGTGGAGGCGGTAATTCTTTGTGCAGGACGGCTGGTTATACGGAATACGGTATCTGACGCGTGTATGTATGCACTGGCAGGGTTTGTTAAAATATCAAAGCAAAGTTGGCATTAGATGGTGCAGTCACAACGGTATTCCTTCTCCGAGGGATTAGTAAACAAGATTTACACATTGTTCCTCTGTGAGTTCTGATTTTAAAGTTGAACCACCTCTGTTGATGACGATTTCCAAGCGGAAGTGCAAACAAGCTAATTCTGAAGCTCTCTGCATTGTTCCCGAATATCGAATTAATACTTCGCATCAAGAGCCGTGAATTCTCTTCGCGTCAGTTCGAGAATTAAATGTTTTCGAATTTAGACGTGATTGTTTTTATAGAGCTCTATCACCTTTGATGGAATCGGCAAGTAATCGGCCACTCCGCAATTTCTTGGTCGGGTTACCAAGGAATTATGTTTGCGTGTGCACGAAGCGAACGTTAGTGCTCGCCGACAAGGGTTCAGTTAGTGAGTCTCTGATTAAGCACGGATAAGATGCATACGAACGTTATGTCAACTGCTGAGACTTCTTTAAAATGGCGAAGTACGCCAGGTTGAAATCGTTATTTGGCGATTCCAGTTTTGTTGCGTTCCACCAGGGCTCCATCTGGCGAGTCTTGGGTCAAACGTCGTCTCTTATAGTCCCCGGATAAGTGCTCAACCAGCCAATTATCGGAAATTAGTTGAGAACACAGTCATTAACTGCTGCTACCCAATTCGAACCTGGATCGAACTTGATTCGATCACGGACCCAATATTGACTTAACCGGTTGACGGATCTGCAATAGTCACGTGTTGTGTATACTCTACTTTGCGGCAAACACGCCAAAACAGCCCCTGTCTTGTATACCACTGCGTGCGTCTGTGTCACTAGGTGGTCGTATGAATGGATCCGTGAGGACGTCCGTGCCACTGGGCAAGGATAGGATCCGAGAAACAGTCCCATGTGACTGCAGTAGTGGGGGAGGGGGTTTAAAACGTGTACGGGGTGACGCAATCACCCAACGGATAATGTTCTATAGTGGCTGTCGAGTAGTCGCACTCTAGCTAAATAGTTTTCTGAAATTATATGACAATGCCAAAAGCTCGTTTCACGAGATGATTTTAATGGCATAGATACAGATCATCAACGGGAATAAAACAAATGTCGTGTCGGTAAATATCCCAGAGTGTATAATGATCGAGGAGGGAATTAATGAAGTGGCCAATAGGTGATCACTGTGTTATATTCCGGAAAGCTTTGAGTGTATATTTGACTTGTATCATGTCGCGTACGGACCGTATATCAATAGAAAGCATCACAAATGGGCTAGACGGTTTTTGTTTGTTCGGTTCTTCGCAACAATAGCCACATTGCCTCTCTCCAGAAGAGATAACCGCAGCACCCAAAGTATGTTTCCATGTTATTTTCCGACCAAACACATGAACGACCGATTGTATAGGCTTTCTGAACAGACCTATTATTTACCTGGATGCGGTAAACCATTTCCAACAAACAAGATTTTAGAAACATTAAATTGAGTGGCCGTAGTTACTGATTCACTCTTTGAACAATCATAGAGGCGGTAATTTCATAATTATTACTGTATGGAGTATCGATCCAGATGTTATCGTGTAATTCTGTTGACGCAGTTTTATCGCAATTATATACGTCGCACGCCGATCAGTATACGTGCACCTATAAGTCTGAGCGTGCGACCTTCATAAGCCAGTCCCTCCTCCCACCCGCCCACAACCAGGCGAATGTATATGACGTTGAAACAACGTTGATTCAATGTCAGATATGAACGTTGAAACAATATTGATGAAAATCGCCGGATCGAGTACCGATATTGAATTAACGTTGAAACGTCGACTTTGAATCAATGTTCAAATGGCGACGTTGAATAAATTTTGCAATGTCCAGATTAAGTCAACGTTGAAACATCAACATCAAAACAACGTTTAAAACCGAAGGCCCAACGTGGATCAACGTTCATATGTCAACGTTCACATCAGGCGAGCGATCGATCCTATTAAAAGGCCTTAATTTTCGAGTTTATTGCACTCACCCTACACACAGCTGGATTATTCGATGGTCTTTACTTTTCAAATCTGCCTGCAGTACTTTCAGAATCTGGTGCCGTTGCCATGGAAACGATGTCCAAACAAGTTAATTTTGTTTAATTGTGTTAGTTAATTTTCAATTTTGTTTTGATTCAAGAGGTGTTTTTGTTGAAGTTTTTTTTTAAATTCACACATAAATTGAAGAAAACTCATGTGTCCCCACTTTTGCATCTCCTTAACATGTGCATTATGGATACTTTTTGATTCTTTTTTCTTGTGCATATCAGGTTCATTTTTACTATACAAAACTCAAAAGTTGATGGTTTGTTACAGAAATAAAAAGGTAGCTTCCTAATACAACATCCCTGAGTACGGAAATCCATCTTATCGCAACTGTAGTCCTTTAGTATCTATCCAGTCACGCTACCATCATCCCTGTTGTGTTTGTTCATGTAGACACCATGCATGAGTGAAATCGAAACATATACTGAAAAACAAGTACACGTCAGTTCGATTGATATACGCCTGATATACGAACTCTGATAAATGTTGACGTATGCAATGCACAGACAAAAAAATCATACAGAGATCGCCGACTGTTTATTGCACTGTTCAACTCGGGTCCTATAACGAGGATCTGCACAACGCTTTGAATGACGGGAAACCCACGGTATCATTGAAAATTGTTGGTCGCTTCGCTCTTGTAAGAAACTAGCTTATAGTCATTTCACCCATGCTTAAAAGTTGGTGCTAATTGTGCATTATGTATAATTCACTTCGGTTGTGTACGCGGAAATTCTTTATGCAAGACGACTGATTATATGAAATACCGGATCTGACGCGTGTATGTGATATGCACTGGCAGGGATCGTTTAAATATCAGAGCAAAGTTGGCATTAGTAAAGATGAGAGTTTACTAAACAAAGCTTTTCACATCTTCCCTTTGTGAGTTTGCATTTTAGCGAACGGTTGAACCACCTCTGTAAATGACGTTTTCCAAGCGGAAGTGGAAAAAAATAATTCTGAATCCCTCGGCACTGTTCCCGAATATTGAAATAATATTTCCTATCAGGAGCTGTGAATTCTGTTCACGTCACGTCGTGAATTAAATGTTTTCGAACTTAGACGGGATTGTTTTTATAGAGCTCTATCGACCTTTGATGGAATCGGCAAGTAATCGGCCACTCTGCAATTCCCAGGTCGGGTTACCAAGGAAATGTGTTTGCGTGTGCACGAAGCGAACGTCAGTGCTCATCGACAAGGGTTCAGTTGGTGAGTCTCGGAGACGATGCATACGAACGTTATGTCAACTACTGAAACTTCTTTGAAATCGCGATGTACGCCAGATTATAATCATTGTTTGGCGAATCCACATTTTGTCCGCTTCGCTAGGGCCCCATCCGGGGAGTCTTGGGTCAACCGTCGTCTCTCATTGTCCCCGGAGGAGCATCCAACGAGCGAATTATCACAAATTAGTTGAGAAAACAGTCATTAACTGCTGCTACCCAATTTGAATCTGGATCGAACTCGATTCCATCAAGGACCCAATATTTACTTAACCGTTTGATGGATATGGAATAGTCATGGGTTGTGAATACTCGACTTTGTGGTGAAAACGAAAGAACAGACCCTACAACTGGCTGTTCATCCTACATCCCACAGTTGACTTTTCCCTACTCAAGAGTGTTTATATATCCTATTTGAAATGATGAAATGGCTCCCATTACCGCCATCTTCATGGCATACACACAGTAAGGCGGCATGGACAAATATCTTCCATCTTGATTTACTGATCTCAATTGGTGTGTCGAAGGTATTAAACAGACCGTCATCTACAGTGGACCAGACATAATTAGCGCTATCCTCTCCATATTATAGTTTAGGTATCATCGTTCGGGGATATCATTGTGAACTACAAATCAAGTAGTATTCGGAGAATTTACTAGGCACAGACATGCAGCTTCCCGTGCATGTAAGAAACGAGAGAGAGAGACGAGCAACTGTGTGATGGATTCAATGTCCACACTGAATAAGTAACTCAAAAAGGCATTTGCTACATAATCTGAAGAAAATAACAGACAGACATAGTGAAGATAAAACTTATTTATTCTCGTCAACTGTGACATCCATATACAGCTGTGGTCCGAAGACTATAGGAAAACTTGGTATGCCCAGGGAGGGTTTGTTAAATACCAATATCAAAGCATAGGTGACATTAGCTGGTCAACCAACGAGGTACTCTTTCTCTGAGGGAGTGTAAAGGAAACTTTTCACATACGTCCCTTTGTGAGATTAGACTTAACAGGCTTTTGAGCCACTTCTGTTGATGACGTTTTCCAAGAAGAAGTGCAAACAAAATATTATGTAGATCTCCGCACTGTTCCTGAATATCGAGTTAATACTTCATATCAAGGGTTGTGTATTCTCTTCACGTCAGTTCGAGAATTAAATGTTTTCGAACTTAGACGTCATTGTTTTTATAGAGCTCTATCACCGCTGGATGGAATCGGCAAGTAATCGGCCACTCTGCAATTCCTCGATCAGGTTACCAAGGAAATATGTTTGTGTGTGCACGAAGCCAACATCAGTGGGAGCCGATAAGGGTTCATTTTGCGAGTCTCTGGAGACGATGCATACGAACGCTATGTCAACTACTGAGACTTCTTTGAAATTGCGAAATACGCCAGATTAAAATCGTCATTTGGCGATTTCAACTTTGGAGCGTTCCGCCAGGGCCCCATCTGGCGAGTCTTGGGTCAAACGTCGTATCTCGTTGTCCCCGGAGCAGCATTCAACTAGCGAATTATCACAAATTATTTGAGAAAACAGTCATTAACTCTGCTACGCAATTTGAATCTGAATCGAACTTGATCCTATCAAGGACCCAATATTTACCTGTGTTGTGAATACTTCATGCGAAAAAAAAGTCCGTCTCTGGTATACCACTGAATGTTCCCTCTGCAACCCACAGTTAACTTTTACTCATTCAGAGTGTTTATATGTCCTAACTGAATTAATGAAACGGCTTCCATTACCTCCAACATCATGGCATACACAAAGTAAGAAGTATGGCTGGAAGTCTTCCGCTCTCAATTGGTGTGCCAAAGGTATTAAATCAGGTCGTCAACTAGAGTAGATCACACATAATTAGACATATCAAAAACGAGCCATATTATAATTGAGTCATCAATCGAAGAGTATTGTGAATTACCAAATATTTACCGTAGAGTTAGGCACATAATTACTGCAGGAATGCACATTCTCCATCCAATAGTAAGAGAAATAACCCTAATGTGTGATGCGTTTAATATACCGCTTGATAAGTAGTAATTCCATAGGCATTTGCCTCGAAAAGACAAAGAAAACAGACAAACGGATAGATAGATATACCAATAAACGCAGAAAAGCCTTTCAAATATTTCTCCGTCAATTCCGAAAGGTATATTCAGCTGTGGTCCAAAAAATTATTGCCATTGATAAGGTTTTGACGATGGGAATATGTTTGTCTTTTCACCATCATTGAAAATTGTTGGTAGCTTCTCTCTTGTAGGAAACTAGCTTATATATTCATTCTACCCATGCTTAAAAGTGGGTGCTAATTGTGCAGTATGTATAATGTTCTTCGATTGTGTGTGAGAGAGAGAGAATTAAGGTTTAACGTCGCGTTCAGCAATATTTCAGCTATTTTGAGATTCGATTGTGGACGGCTCTTTATGCAGGACGGCTGATTATACGGAATACCGGATCTTACGCGTGTATGTGGTATGTACTGACAGGGTTTGTCAAAATATCAAACCAAATTTGGTATTAGCTGGTGCAGTAACAACGGTATTTTTCTCTGAGGGATTAGCAAACAAAGCTTTTCACATCGTCCCTCTTTGAGTTTGGATTTTAACGGACCACCTCTGTTGATGACGTTTTCCAAGCGGAATTGCAAATAAGTTAATTCTGAAGCTCTCAGCACTGTTCCCTACGAAAGCCGAGAGGGGACTTCTGACTTCCGACTTCTGACTTCAGACTTCAGACTTCCGACTTGACTTCCGACTTCTGACTTCTGACTTCCGACTTTCGACTTCCGACTTCAGACTTAGGATTTTTTATCTTTTATAATGCATTACATCTTAAATTATGAAGCATAGAATAACACAATACCATTATTATGGCATATTGTGCTTAAATATCTCCTTGCATGTACTTATAATAATCAGATAACCATTGAAGTTTATCTTGAGCTATGTTCTGATTATTAAAATGCGATAACTTGTATAATGTAAATCGAAATGCCCTATGTCACAAGTCAAAGGCATAATATAATTGCACAGTTTGATACATTACGAATAATCACATTTAATGCACCCTTTCCACATTAATCGTTGGACAATGCTGTCTTGTCCCAGTGGCGGCGACAGGTGCACAGCACGTGGACCACCGCGTGACCTCCGGTTCGTTCTCATGATCCCTTCTTTATCTATATACTAATGCCATTTAGAAAGTAGTTAACATTTATATCCAATTATTTTTAGGATGACACTTTCTCAGTAAAGCACAAATACTAGTGCTGGATGAGTCGGTCCCGTGCGAGACTCGAACCGGAAGTTTATAACATATCCCAATAAAGGACTAATAAGCTTACATTTATGATAATTTTGACAACCTCAGGTCGAAAATATACTAGTCAATGTCCATTAAAATATATTCTGGGTTAACCCTATCTGACCTGGGCTTTTTGGCATCTGTCCAGGGGGAGGGAGAGTTCCCCCGTAAATATTGAAAGAAATTGTGGTAACGTTGTCAATGCCACAGATGAATACGACTCAATTACATTAAATAATTGCACAATTCTATTCAACTGATCACAATTACTTCCAAAGCATTATCTAATAATATAGTATGATAATTTACGCATCAATGCGACAAGCGGATGTCATTATATTTATTGATTATTCAATATTATTCACGATTTTCTGCTTTCCTAGATGCTAACACTAAAAAAAACTAAACCTAATTTTGTCAAGCCCAAGCCAAATCATATCATAAGATCGTACCATTACTCCCAAATATAATTAACAAATAATATAAATATTTTTGTATCAAGGCATTTTATTTCTCTCCCCTCCCTTCTCCAAACCTCTTGATAACTTTGATTATTTTAAGGGGAACTCAAATGGGAAATTAAAACTTCTGTGGGGGAGATATTTTGTTGCCAAATATCTCTGAAATTGCCCCATAGTTCTGAAGTTTTTTTTTCACATTTTTTGCATGAAAATATTTCCATGGTTGAGGAGAAGCTTTCTGGAACTGGTAAAAATTTGATAATTTGAGTTATTAGTGAGTTAATTAGATAGACAAATAAGGATATCCAGGATTCTGATACCTTTACAGTCAATTAACTTGGGCAAGGAAGTGTATTAGTTGAAATGATTTTTTAATAAATATGAAACGCATAGACTTTTGTTACTCCATATTCGTTAATAAGATATCATAACCCGTGCAATTTCCAAAATAAAGCCCTTTGTAACCTGTTGATATGGGAACCGTATTTCTATAAATACTTAGAACTTTTTAGAACTATTTTTCATGATGCTATAAATAAGCAATATTACAAAGAAAGAGATCAGACTTATTGCTTTGTGACAATTCCAGTATAATCTAGCTCATCATCTTGAGTTCATTTGATGACATCATCAAATATCATTTGCAATAAATTCCATCAATAGCAGATTTAAACTTAAAACACAATGTCTCTGTAACTGTGGCCTAAAACTGGACCTAGAATATTGGGGTTCCCTTTTAAATTGCCAATACTAGTAATCAGAAAGACCAAAGCACAAAGTCAGAGACGGAAATAAAGGTATTATTATCATGTATGTGAAGGTACAGTTGCGAGGGGTGAATGGATGTCCAAAATTCTGAAGTCAGAAGTCGGAAGTCGGAAGTCAGAAGTCGGAAGTCGGAAGTCAGAAGTCGGAAATCGGAAATCGGAAGTCAAAATGCCTTGATCCAAACAATATTTATATTATTGTTAATTATATTTGGGAGTAATGGTACGATCTTATGATATGATTTGGCTTGGGCTAGAATTAGGTTTAGTTTTTGTTTGTGTCCTAGCATCTAGGAAAGCAGAAAATCGTAAATAATATTTTAATAATCGATAAAGATAATGTCATCCCCTTGTCGAATTGATGCGTAAATTATCATACTATATTATTCGATAATGCTTTGGAATTAATTGTAATCAGTTGAATAGAATTGTGCAATTATTTTATGGAATTGGGTCGTATTTATCTGTGGCATTGGGCACATTATGTTACCACATTTTTTAAAAATATTTACGAAGGTGGGGGCGGGAGGGGGGGGGGGGGAGAAATGCACCGCGCACCCAAGACAGATCCCAAAAAGCCCAGGCCAGATAGGGTTAACCCAGAATATATTTTAATTGTTAATGACCGGTATATTTTCGACCTGAAGTTGTCAAAATTATCATAAATGTAAGCTTATTAGTCCTTTATTGGGATATTTGATCCATGCATATCATCAATACATGATAAACCCGCTTCATTTTATAAACATAAGGGAGGGATCATGAGAACGAACCGGAGATCACGCGGTGGTCCGCGTGCTGTGCACCTGTCGCCGACACTGGGATAAGACAGCATTGTCCAACGATTAATGTGGAAAGGGCGCATTAAATGTGATTATTCGTAATGTGCAATTATTAGGGCATTTCGATTTACATTAGAAGTTATCGCATTTCAATAATCAGAACATAGCTCAAGATAAACTGAAATGGTTATCTGATTATTATAAGTACAAGCAAGCAGGTTTTTAAGCACAATATGCCATAATAATGGTATTGTTTTATTCCATGCTTCATAATTTAAGATGTAATGCATTATAAAAGAAAAAAAATCCTAAGTCTGAAATCGGAAGTCAGAAGTCGGAAGTCAGAAGTCAGAAGTCAGAAGTCTGAAGTCAGAAGTTGGAAGTCGGAAGTCAGAAGTCCCCTCTCGGCTTTCGTAGGTTCCCGAATATCGAATTTATACTTCGTATCAAGAGCCGTGAATTTTCTTCGCGTCAGTTCGAGAATTAAATATTTTCGAACTTAGACGTGATTGTTTTATAGAGCTCTATCACCCTTTGATGAGATCGGCAAGTAATCGGACACTCTACAATTCCCGGTCGTGTAACCAAGGGAAGATGTTTGGCTGTGCACGAAGCGAACGTCAGTGCTCGCCGACAACGGTTTTGTTGATGGGTTAAGAAATAATGTTTTCATAGGCGTGCTAAATCGTTATTTTACGCACGGTTAGTGTGGGAAAGTTGATATTTTAGGGCAAGGGCGAAAACAGCTATTCTATTGCACTACGGTACTCAAATTGATTATCAACAAAGATTACCATGAAAGATTGGAAAAATATGGTAAACGTTTACAACCTTTCTTCCCTTTTTTTAAATGTGCCTTCCGCCTCAGTTGGAAGCGTGCCAATATCAATGGACGAGTTTATATGGTCTCTCAGAAGGGGGCGCAGTCTTTCTGCCACCTGAGACTGTGAAGCATACATGCATACAAGCCTATTTGTGTGTCATTCTTAGTCAATTTCACGATGGAATCAACAGTTAAATTTGAGACAGAAATTTACGTCTTTATTAATAATATAAAACGAATTTAATACCTTTAAATATCCGTATTCCCCATTTTGTTTGCCTGTCGGTCCCTGGTTCATTTCGTTTGTTAGCCAGATCTCTTACTTTCTCATCGTCAGCGGAGGAAAATCTACCTATGTTCAGCTGACCACACTCGTGTTGCACCTCGTGTTGTGTCTCATTTAAAACAGCAAGAAGAGATTCATCATCTGAGTCTCTTCGATCTCCGGTTCTCTAGATAATTCATATCTGAAAGCACATCTTGTTTCTCCTGTTGATCTGTTTTTTTATTGTGTAACACTCGTATGTCCCAACTGGTTCGCAAGTATCTGCGATTATACATTTTCTGCCTTTAAAATAAAATTCCTACTTGCAGGGTATCCATGCATTCGATTCGTTTATTGGATTGTTTAAGCAGACGAGAATTTGTCCTGCCATTTATCACCCGCCCAGTGAAATGGATTCTCCCGAGTGAACACCTGTGCGTGTCAAGATCACCAGTGTAGATTTTATAAGTCACAAAGTCCTTAACCGTGCTAAATCGTCTAATAATTGCACGGTTATCAGTGTGTAATAGGTGTAAGTGTTATAGAATCTCTGATTAAGCACGGAGACGATGCATACGAACATTATGTCAACTAACGAAACTTTTTTGAAATCGCGATGTACGCCAGATCGTTATCATTGTACGGCGATTCCACATTTGGTCCGTTCCGCCACGGCAACATCTGGGGAGTCTTACATTGCGTCCAACGAGCGAATTATCACAGATTAGCTGATAAAACAGTCATTAACTGCTGCTACCCAATTCGTATCTGGATCGAACTTGAGTCGATCATGGACCCAATATTTACTTAACCGATTGATGGATCTGGAACAGTCACGTGTTGTGAATACTGGACTTTGTGGTGAAAACGAAAGAACAGACCCTGTCTTGTATACCACTGAACGTTCAACCTACATCCCAGAGTTGACTTTTCCCCACTCAGAGTGTTTATATATTCTATTTGAAATGATGAAACGGCTCCCATTATCGCCATCATTTTCATGGGATACACACAATAAGACGGTATGGACAAATATCTTCCATCTTGATTCAGTGCCCTCAATTGGTGTGTCGAAGGTATTAAGACAGACCGCCAACCAATATGGATCAGACATAATTAGAGCTATCCTCGCGGTAAAAACGAGCCATATTATAGTTGAGGTATCATCATTCGGGGAGTAGCATTGTGAACTACAAACCAAGTAGTAGTCGTGGAATTCACTAGACACAGAATTGCAGCTTTTCGTGCAAGAAACGACAGAGAGACATGCAACACTATTGTGTGATAGGTTCAGTGTCCACACTTGATAAGTAATTCAAAATGCAATTTGTCTCAGACTAAAGAACACAGACATAGATACAGACAGATAGAGAAGATACAAATTAATTATACCCATCAACTCTGACATCCATATAAAGCTGTGGTTCAAAGACTATAGAAACATTTTTGTATTGCAGGCATCATTGACACTTGTTGATTGTTCCTCTCTTCCAAGAATCTAGTTCATATTCATTCCACGCATGTTTGAATGTTGTTGCCAATTTATTATTATGTCCATCGATTGTGTATGCGGTAATTCCTTATACAGGACGGTTGGTTATATGGAATATCGGATCTGACGTGTGTGTGTGGTATGCCCAGGCAGTGTTTGTTAAAATATCAAAGCAAAGTTGGCATTAGCTGGTGCAGTCAAAACGGTATTCTTTCTCTCAGAGATTAGTAAACAAAGCTTTTGTGAGTTTGGATTTTAATGGACGGTTGAACCACCTCTGTTGATGATGTTTTCCAAGCGGAAGTGCAAGCAAATTATTTCTGAAGCTGTCAGCACTGTTCCCGATTATCAAATTAATACTTCGTATCAAGAGACGTGAATTCCCTTCACGTCAGTTCAAGAATTAAATGTTTTCGAACTGAGACGTGATTGTTTTTATTGAGCTCTATCATCCTTTGATGGAATCGGCAAGTAATCGGGCACTCTGAAATTCCCTCGTCGGGTTACCAAGGAAATATGTTTGCGTGTGCACGAAGCGAACGTCAGTGCTCGACTACAAGGGTTCAGTTGGTGAGGCTCTGATTAAGCACGAAGACGATGCATACGGACGTTATGTCAACTACTGAGACTTCTTGGAAATCGCGATGTACGCCACATTGTAATCATTGTTTGGCGATTCCACATTTGTCCGTTCCGCCAGGGCCCCATCTGGTGATTCTTGGGTCAAACGTCGTCTCTCATTGTCCTCGGAGGAGCATTGAAAGAGCGAATTATCACAAATTAGTTGAGAAAACAGTCATTAACTGCTGCTACCCAATTGGAATCTGGATCGAACTTGATTCGATCAGGGACCCAATATTTACTTAACTGGTTGATGCATCTGGAACAGTCATGTTTTGCGAATACTCGACTTTGCGGTTAAAACGAAAAAATGTCCCTTGCCTTGTATACCACTGAATGTTCCTTCTGCTTCCGACAGTTGACTTCTCCCCTCTCAGAGTGTTTATATATCCTAATTGAAATGATGAAACGGCTCCCATTACCGCCAACCTCATTGCATGCACACTGAAAGAGAGGGTATTGACAAATGTCTTCCATCTTGATTCTGTGCTCTCGGTTGGTGTGTAAGGTATTAAAACAGAACACCAACTAAAAATGGATCAGCCATAATTAGAGCTATCCTCGCGGTAGGAACGAGCCATTTTATATTTGAGGCATCATAATTTGTAGAGCAGCTAATATTGTGAATTGCCAAATATTGACGATAGAATTAGGCACATAATTACTGAATGGTGGAAGCCTTGCGAGCAAGAAATAAGTGAAGTAACTATATCGTGAGATGTATTTTGTACCCCGTTTGATAAGTAATTCAAGAGCCATTTGCCTCGAAAAGCTAAAGAAAAGAGACAGACAGATACACACAGAAAAGATTTGCAAATATATCTTCGTCAGCTCCTAAATGTATAGGCAGCTGTGGTCCGAAGAATTTGGTCACTGATAAGGTTTTGACGATGGAAATATTTTTGTCTTGCTAACATCATTGAAAATTGTTGGTCGCTTCTTCATTGTAAGAAACTAGCTTATATATTCATTCCACCCATGCTTAGAAGTTGGTGCCAGCTGTGTATTATGTATAATGCCCTTGGAGTGCGGACGCGGTAATTCTTTATGCAGGACGGCTGATTATACGGAATACCGTATCTGACGCGTGTATGTGGTATGCACTGACAGGGTTTGTAAGAATATCAAAGCAAAGTTGGCATTAGATGGTGCAGTCACAACGGTATTCTTTCTCTGAGGGATTATAGTAAACAAAGCTTTTCACATTGTTCCTCTGTGAGTTCTGATTTTAACGGACTGTTGAACCACCTCTGTTGATGATGTTTTCCAAGCGGAAGTGCAAACAAGCTAATTCTGAAGCTCTCAGCACTGTTCCCGAATATCGAATTAATACTTCGCACCAAGAGCCGTGAATTCTCTTCGCGTCAGTTCGTGAATTAAATGTTTTCGAATTTAGACGTGATTGTTTTTATAGAGCTCTATCACCCTTTGTTGGAATCGGCAAGTAATCGGCCACTCCGTAATTCCCTGGTCGGGTTACCAAGGAATTATGTTTGCGTGTGCACGAAGCGAACGTTAGTGCTCGCCGACAAGGGTTCAGTTAGTGAATCTCGGATTATGCACGGATACGATGCGTACGAACGTTATGTCAACTACTGAGACTTCTTTAAAATCGCGAAGTACGCCAGGTTGAAATCGTTATTTGGCGATTCCAGGTTTGGTGCTTTACACCAGGGCTCCATCTGGCGAGTCTTGGGTCAAACGTCGTCTCTTATAGTCCCTGGATAAGTGCTCAACCAGCCAATTATCGGAAATTAGTTGAGAAAACAGTCATTAACTGCTGCTATCCAATTCGAACCTGGATCGAACTTGATTCGATCACGGACCCAATATTTACATAACCGGTTGACGGATCTGGAATAGTCACGTGTTGTGTATACTCTACTTTGCGGCAAACACGCCAAAACAGCCCCTGTCTTGTATACCACTGCGTGCGTCTGTGTCACTATAGGTGGTAGTATGAATGGATCCGTGCGTGAGGACGTCCGTGTCACTGGGCAGGGATAGGATCCGAGAAACAGTCCCATGTGACTGCAGTAGTGGGGGAGGGGTTTAAAACGTGTACGGGGTGACGCAATCACCCAACGGATAATGTTCTAGTGGCTGTCGAGTAGTCACACTTCAGCTAAATAGTTTTCTGAACTTATATGACAATGCCAACAGCTCGTTTCACGAGATGATTTTAATGGCATAGATACAGATCATCAACGGGAATAAAACAAATGTCGTGTCGGTAAATATCCCAGAGTGTATAATGATCGAGGAGGGAATTAATGAAGTGGCCAATAGGTGATCACTGTGTTATATTCCGGAAAGCTTTGAGTGTATATTTGACTTGTATCATGTCGCGTACGGACCGTATATCAATAGAAAGCATCACAAATGGGCTAGACGGTTTTTGTTTGTTCGGTTCTTCGCAACAATAGCCACATTGCCTCTCTCCAGAAGAGATAACCGCAGCACCCAAAGTATGTTTCCATGTTATTTTCCGACCAAACACATGAACGACCGATTGTATAGGCTTTCTGAACAGACCTATTATTTACCTGGATGCGGTAAACCATTTCCAACAAACAAGATTTTAGAAACATTAAATTGAGTGGCCGTAGTTACTGATTCACTCTTTGAACAATCATAGAGGCGGTAATTTCATAATTATTACTGTATGGAGTATCGATCCAGATGTTATCGTGCAATTCTGTTGACGCAGTTTTATCGCAATTATATAGGTCGCACGCCGATTAGTATACGTGCACCTATAAGTCTGAGCGTGCGACCTTCATAAGCCAGTCCCTCCTCCCACCCCGCCCCCAACCAGGGGATGTAATTCGCCGGATTAATTGTGTTAATTAATTTTCAATTTTGTTTTGATTCAAGAGGTGTTTTTGTTGAAGTTTTTTTTTAGATTCACACATAAATTGAAGAAATCTCCTCACTTTTGCATCTCCTTAACATGTGCATTATGGATACTTTTTGATTCTTTTTTCTTGTGCATATCAGGTTCCTTTTTACTATACAAAACTCAAAAGTTGATGGTTTGTTACAGAAATAAAAAAGGTAGCTTCCTAATACAACATCACCATCGTCCCTGTTGTGCTTGTTCATGTAGACACCATGGATGAGTGAAATCGAAACATACTGCAAAACATGTACACGTCTGTTCGATTGATATACGCCTGATATACGAACTCTGATAAACGTTGACGTATGCAATACACAGACAAAAAACCATACAGACATCGCCGACGGTTTAACTACTGCACTATTCAACTCGGGTCTGCACAACGCTTTGAATGACGGGGAACCCACAGGGAATTACTTTATTTGTTGTCTGTTTCATGTGTTTTTTGTGAATTTCTCGATCGGTATATCATTAGTGCATGAAACCTCGCGCTGAAATCTCGCGTCGTAGTCTCTAAGGTACGAGATTAAACTTTCCGCTCTGGAGCATATGGCGAGCGACTCGTTGGGGATTTTTTTTTTTTTTTTTTGTACAACCCTTCATCATATGGAATATTGTCGGGGAGATATTAGACCAGAAAGGGACGGCGAAAACCGGCGAGGAAGAGCGTTTTCGTGTATTCGCTTTTATCTAAATGTTTGCTATCCAGCCTAATGTTCATTAGCGGAGATTTATCGCCTGGGTGATGAGTGGACGGAGATCAATGAATGCTCCCTACGGATTGGTCAAAATAAACATCAGCCTCTGATCGGAATCAGACGCGAGAGCGCGGCTTTAATTTTGCTGCGGGACTGGCAAACAATGGCGGATCTTGTAAAAACAGCATATCAGGGACTGTAAGTACTGGGGTGATTCCCAAGGGGGTCCGGGGACAAGAAATACCACTCCCTATGAAATACGAACTGTTGACAGAACTACCTGGTCAGAATAACGAGCGGATTTACCTACCGATACCAAAACAAGACCAGACTCTATTAGCGATACTTCGATTTTTCGTGACTCCAATGATATTATTCCAAAGTCCATCCAGGACAGATTACAATATATCCCAACTTCAACAATACACCTAGATTCTACTGAAGCTGGAATTATAGGCGACTGAAGCTGGAATTACAGGCGTCAGATACGACATTCAATATTCAGTCGTCGTCCACAAAACAACTTCCGCGTCAATAATCTTTTTCATACGACATTTAGCATGAATTTCAAATATGCATAGAACGCGAAGTTAAACCTTATCTCTCTTTCTCTCTCTCTCTCTCTCTCTTTCTCTCAAATATGCATGACATGAAAACAAAACAAACAAGATGGTTTCTTGCAAGAGAGAAATGGTCAACAGTTTACAATGATAACAGCAAGACATCGTGATGTCTTTTGATGTATTTCAGTCACGCTTTGATTGTGACTCTTCATTTTAACATCATGGAGATGTCAAACAGTATCTTCTCCTTAAGGCCCATTCTCACGATGCGATTTGTAGTAACAACTCGGCGGGAGAATCCCCCGATTTGTAGTATGCAACTAATCGCATGAAATAGGACCTGTTCTTTTTCATACGACTTGTAGCATGCGACTAAACTCGTACGAGTGTTCTCACGATGCAACTGAGTTGTATGCTACAAGTTGTTACTACAAATCGCACAGTGAGAATGGGCCTTTAGCATTCTGTAATTATCCGCCTCAACATAATCATGCCTGGGGGGCATCATGTCCCCCTCCCCTTATCTAAATTTCTTCACTATCTTCGACACAAAATTGAGAGCCGACACTCCATGACTTTGTATTTTGTCATATTAGGCTCATTTTTATTCCATTTGCATAAAGCCCCGCGCAAAAGGGTCATGTATAAATTCAAAATGGCAGCCATGTGGGGTACCACAAAAGTGATGTTTTCGTCATTACGTAGTTATTTCGAAGAAATTACATAAATTAAAAATTCGAAAAATTTGACCGAAAAATCTACCAAAAAGTGCCTTTTTTGAAAATGACGTCACAGTGACGTCATCAAAGCGGCCATCTTGGACGTTTTACATTTTCTGGTAGAGCATCACCCAAGGGTATAGTGTGGTAAGTTTCAGCTCCCTAGCGCAAAGGGTAAAAATAATTCCTAAAAAGCCCAGGTCAGGGTTAACAAACGCCTTCGATGCGGAAATTCTTCATGGACGTCGACAATTGGCTACTGAAAATCGGATCTGACAATTATGCACGTAATTATACCAGGTCTGACAATTATGCACTTAATTATACCAGATTATACCAGATCTGACAATTATGCACGTAGTTATACCAGATCTGACAATTATGCATGTAATTATACCAGATTATACCAGATCTGACAATTATGCACGTAATTATACCAGATCTGACATTTATGCACGTAATTATACCAGATTTCCTGAATTTGGCGATAAATACCAAACGTTGATGTTTCGTAACGTAATTATGTCTGAATTCACTTTACCCTCAATGATGTTAAAAGGAACAGGAAACAGTAAATACACAGTTAGGTAATGTGACGTGTAAAAGTGTAGAAGGCGATATCATTTTACTGGGGTATATACAGGGTGTTCCAGAAGTCTTGGTCACATTTTGACATTGAATATATTGAAAACTATTGAGGATATACAAATGCATGTTATAGATTCTGAAGCATTACACAAAACTTAATGACTTTCATTTTACGAGGATTTGAAATGTGACCAAGACTTCTGGAACACCCTGTATATACGCATGTGAAATTTTTACGGAAAGTACTTTGAGCGGTCAATAAGATTGACTGGTCTCCCTGGCCTCGCTCAAACCGATTTGCGGAGTATGCGGACAGTATATACACCGTGTACATGGTTTCAATACGGCCAAGGTTTCCACATGAACACGCACCATCAAAGTGCGAGTATTATTAAATATGTTGTGGAATTCATCCTAGATATTTTCTGTACAATGTAGACGGCGCTTTACGCTATACCAGATGGGACTTCATGGACCATACTTCAATAAATCTTAATCAGAGATAGCCCAGTCGCCTGTAGAATGTTGATTTGCGTGTCCAGATGGCTCCCTGAAATAGGCGTGGCTGATTTGAATCGCAATTATACAACAGATGGGGGAATTACTATAGTAAAGTAGTTCTCTGCATAGCAAAGACTTTCTTCGTTTTAGATAAGGAATAAAAATCATGACACAATATCTCTCTTAAATCTGTTGAGTATGCTGTAGAATCAGTATTTTTTTAATTCAAAATGCGTGAATTTGGAAGACATGAATTTTTAGCTCCCATATATTTTGTTTATCTTAGCAAGTGCGTACCCGGTGTTGTTTTTTTTTTCCTTCTGGTTCATTTGTTACAGAATTTGACTTTCATGTAGTATATCTAGAGTTTATCGTAAACTAGGTTTCAAGTGTATAAAGGTCGTTATTTTAAAAATATATCCATATGATTTAAGCCTTTCAACAAAAGAAATACCAAATTAGTGCAACAATAATTCTATTATTTATATATAGCGAATTTGACATATTAGCCATTAAGACGGAGTCTACAGGATGATTTAAAATACAATAAAAAAATTTCGATCAGGGAAGATACAAATCAAAAACTATGGAAACAGAAACTAGACTCCAAAACCAATAAACTAAAAGTTTATCGAGCGGATCTCCGATCAAACGTCACAGAGCAAAACACAAAAAATGGCGCGCCATCGGTTGGCGGTATAGATTTTTCAAGATGCCGAAATGGAACACGAGCAGAAGATACGGTCACGGCGGGCAGACGATACGGTCTTAATGGCGAGAAAACAGTGCGGCTATCATGTTTATACACCTTGTTACGGCAGCGATTGGCAGCTAGCAGGCCGTTCAATTACCGATCATGTCACTTGGCAATTTCCTCTTTCTGATTAACTCCAGCCTTATCAAACTTGCTCAGTGGTTTTCATCGGAAATTACATCCCTTAACAATTTTTGCTTTTTCTTTTTCTCCATTTTAATATACCAAGAGTCTGCAAACAGACAAAATACATCCGCATATTTACACACCGATATGTTGATAAAGACCGTGGATAAATATCGCTGTATTTTATGTTTTATATGGTTGTGCGCTAATGTGGAATTCAATTCTCAGTCATTGATTCGTCGTTCGCAGCGATTCGCCTTAACAACGCCGTATTTGCAGAAAACAGCTTTTTCGCGGCGGTGCAATTACTGCAATCCTATATACGCAATTCATAGGTTGATTGTTCGACAAGAAAATTAACGGTGCAGCTTAACTTAAATTAAAATATATTTAATATATAACTGATGGTAAGCTTATGATTAGAATGGCTAGTTTATGCTCGGCTGTGCAACTGTACTGACCTCTACATAGTCATAATTCGTATTCGAGTTGAGGTACATCTTTTGGGGTTTCGCGTTATTTTTGTTTTGGCAAGATCGGACATAGAAGCGCCTTCGAATAAAGGCCAGCAGTTCCAAGTTCATCCTGAACAAAATGACATGTCCCTCTCTTCATAGCATTCTCACCCTGAATATCTTGCAAAGTAATAAAATGCTGAAGTAACGTTTTGGAATTTCAACATGCATGATTACCATTTTGGACAGATTGTTATAAAGCAAAAATGGTAAAAGCAAAAATAGTTTCCAGGAAGGAAACCAAAATGGCGGCGGATGGTGTCATCTAACCTAACATTGACAATAGCTGTCTTGGAGATAAACAGTGTCAGCTGGTCTAAGACTTCGCTCTGTTAACTCGAAGACAACTTTAATGGTCTTGTACAAATATTTTGACAATCGACCGTTAACAGAAGGAACCGGTGTGTTGATCAAACATCAAGTCGTGAAGTCAACTAAGCATTCATGAGAGTGCCGTGCTCTATTATTTCGTTTTCCTTACCAATAATTCCAGGAAAGAAAATCGTTCTCCCTGTTGTGTCAAAATCATTGCTCATAGAAGATCACATCTACATAATAAGAAAAATTCCAATGTTATGGTTTTCAGAACTGCTATATTCGTTAGTAGTTCAAAATTTTTAAACTTATTTTATTGTCTTCAAAACAAATTGATTGGGGACAAGTTCTTCCAACTTAGTTTCCCCTCTCCAAGAATGGCAACCATATTCACAGTCAGAAGACCTTCACACACAGTCTTAGATCTCTATATATGAGTCAGTTGTGACATATTGCAACTTTCTCAAGATGATATCAGACCTGTGGATAACATTCACACGTGTCCGTTACATCTGACGGTCAGCCTTAACCGACGTGGGCTATGAACAAAATAATCCTTTGAAGTTAGCCAAACGTGACGAAATTTGGGGGTAACTTCAAACTACAGTCGTATGGGATGAAAACAGTTTTTATGCTATTAAATTCATTTCAAGTGACAAAAATTCACGAAACTTTGAGATATTAAAGCTTTACATATGTCCGAAAAATATGAGAACATCGGCGAGCGAGAGAGCGAAGTTACATATTTATGAAGATTTCTCCGTATTTCTCCATGAGCCTTCTCCCGGTTGATCGGACGATCGGCCATCTTTAGTCCCATACAACATTGTTCAATGCCAAAATAGTTTGAATCATTGATCTAAATATAGATATAACTAAAATTGGACGGTGTTTTCAAGAAATTGTGAAATTCTAGGTTTGGGATGAATTCTTCCTTCATAAGAGTGTTTTTTTTCCTCTCTCTCTCTCTCTCTCCATGTTTTTATTCAGATTGGTATAGATCTGATGATTAAAGCCGATTACTCGACAGCGATGAACCTTGGCTGCGTTTGTGTAAGTAGAGTTTTCCGACTCGGTGCACTCGTCTCGCTTTACTTCAGTCGCTATTCGACACATCGAACTAATTGGTGCAGTTAAATCGAAGGATTTTCATGTCGAAGCGCTAGACCGATATTTAGCTGGCTATGACTTATTAATGAACACGTCTATACCTTAATTCCTGAAGAAAAGATTTGAAGAAATACTGGTATTCAATTGCTCGTACCGCTGGGAAAACATTAAGACGATCTTTACCTAATGTCTGAAGCTTCTCTTTCCACATCTCGTGGAAAGGCCGAGTGGAGAACGTCTTCCTAATACGCACTGCTTAACTCGTTTTCTAAACCAATGCTTTTAAACCTGTCCCAAACTGCGTAAAATCATTGTCAGTGTGTTAGAAGATTAATTTAGTCTCATTTGATAATTATACGTATTTGGTATTAGTAAAGTAATCTATTTCATACACAAAAGACGGCATCATCATATGGTATCGCTGGTTTATTACTCTATTGAGCGCCATGAACAAAATCTGTGTCCCAATACCCAGTGCTGTATACTTTTAATAATAGCAATTCTGTTGAACGAATCTGTCCGTTATTAAATATTCAGAAGCATAAGACGCCAATATAATGCAGATTGTTAATTCCACTGATTACGATCTGAAATATTTTATTATTATTAGGAAATGAAATAATCTGTCCTCAAAGTTACTTAATTTATGCTTTCCTTGTTCAGCGCAGAAACACAACGTACTTCCGGAACCAAGCAATCTAGGCAGAACGGGACAGCACATTCAGCCCATCGGTAAAATCAAATCTCAACAGTGGGAGTTGCTTTATATGTCGATAGCTCATCAAGATCTCGATAGCCTAACAAATTCATTATCGTGTCGTCTGTACGCCAACATCAAAGTTTCTCTTCAGTGAGCTCGATGTTCATTTCTCTCCCACCGAATCAAATTGCCAGTTTCTAAAGATACGAAACGTTATTTATTTGTGGTCAAAGTAGAGTTACATTGACCAACTGATAACTCCCAACATGAGTTACAAGACAGTATAATACATACTCAAAAACACTGACAATTTTAACAAACAAATCAAACTTAGTGAGATTCAATTCCTGGCAGGGGTCGGGACATAAGCTTTGTTCTTTTGTGCACGTATTTTTCCCGATTAGCAGAGCAGTGTTTTCAGGACAGGACATGATATGGATAGTTTTTTCTTTGGTATTCATAGCAATAAAATTGGGAATTTTGTTAATCAATTGCAGAAAAGGGCTCGCTCACAGAGAAGAGACCTCGGCATATACAAAGAAAGTGTTGCGCGTCTTTGATAGTGTCAAGGGCACAGAGTTTACAAAGTCTATTATTTCGATCAAAGAGACGTGACTAGGAAACGTCGATAGACATGGTTCCGAGATTCCCTGCTAGTATAATAGACAGTAAGACTATATCGGTATGACCTGGAAACTGGCACGACTTTTAAATATCGGGACTTCATTGCTATCAACCAACATCACATCCCGGGTCTCTATGGGGATAGTACGTATTGTATCCCATGAAAGTAGTAATATGCAAACGTCTTTCTCTCCGTAATAAAATTAACAGCTTCAAATCTTAATTTCACAAAAGAAGTACTTCCGCAGAGAAAAGTCCCGACGTTTTAACTGATGTACATACAAAAAAGGCAATATTTTCAAGATCGGAGCCTCCGAAAACTGTAAGAAATTCTCGTATAATCACGTTCCAGTTGTACTGCCACGTTTCTGACGATTCTTTGACGTTTGGCCGTATTCCACAGTGGCTTGGGTAGCAGTGGGTGTCTTCATCGATGTTGTTGTGAATAAATCTTTTTTTCTTCAAGAATAGGCTATCTAGATGCAGATCTATAGGAGGGGTATGTATATCGATGTAGGTCGTATAGAACGCATTTTTATGCATCCACTGTCATTGTGGTGTATGCAATTATATTCTTGGGGTATTAACAATAACAGCAACAACATCGACGAAGACACCCACTGCTGCCCAAGTCACTGTGCCGTATTCACTGTAAAAGCACACTACCAATGTCATTTAAACGTAATGAAAATGCACAAGCAGACGGAACTTATTTGCTAACTTCTAAACACATTTCACCCATAGGATCCTCATCTGTTTCCTGAATATATTCCAAAATTTGTATACCTCAAAACGGCAGTATATGTATGTAAGATGTAGCCCAGTTTTTAACAGGGCGTCTCATATTTCATAGTACGCCCTGGGTGAAGCTGTGCACGTACGGGTCGCGAACTCATAGATTACACCGGCGCTTACCGCAATGTTACGCCATCTGAACATTGTCCACAATTAATTCTAAGTCGTCAGTGTAGCATTTTCAGTCCATAGTGACGCCACAATGTTAAAATTCAAACGAGAAATCAGCATGTAAACTTTTCAGTCGAAGCCTCACTTCGTGACAACCGCCATGTTATTGACACCGAATTCACCGATATGGTGACGTCAATTTCTGAAGGTCCAATTGCAATCTAAAATTTGATGTTGTTTATCTCATCAATACTGACGGAAAAGGCATTGTATGGACATTATAGAAACTGGATTAGGAGAGTCAATGAAATGTTTTATTCTGCTATTTGTCTAGAATCGGAGCACTCGCATTTTATTAATCACATTACTGGCCTACTCGAACCATGCATATACAAAACGCCCTGTAGGGCAGTTTTCGACGGGGTTCAAATTTACCTCCCCATATTGAGGAGTTGGGCTTCACAATGACATGGCTGTTGTTACGAAACGGGACTTCGACTGAAAAGTTTACAGGCTGATTTTTGGTTTGGATTTATTATCGGGGCGTCATTATGGACCGTAAATGTCATAAGGACTAATTGCGGGTCATATTCAGAGAGCGTAACATCGCGTTAAGCACCGATGGAATCTGTGCGTTTGGGACCAGTGAGAGCATAGCTAGCCAAGTTGACATGGCATGCCAACTTGGCTAGAGCATAGCTTCCCTCCATAGCGCAAGACACCAGACGCTATGTTAAACTTAGCTATGTAAGAGCTTACAGAGATTTAGTGAATATCATCTCATTTCCTGAATTTTAGGGAATTGTCAGACTGAAATGGAACTGTAGTGCCTGTACTTTCATGAGGAATCCCTGAATCAAGTGTAGTATTTAAAGATCTCTTATCAAACGAAAAGAAGATGTACGGGGTGTTTGTCAGTACAACACGATCTCTGAATTATTTAGATTGACGAGGTAACATTATATGAGCGATTGAGTGTACTGTGGATTCACTTGTCCCCCGAACAGATTCAGACCGATTTACCTTTGGAATTGGTGCTAAATTGAATGAACGGTGTCAATTTGATCTGTCGGGTGACCGAGTGCATGGTTTTCCTTCAAGGCAAATTCACTCTTCCATTTCCGACCAGCGGCAAACAGGAACAATATACCGAGCGAACCTGAAACGTAAGCGGAGAAATCGGACTCGAAATCGTTGGCTTGTGTTCACCTGTTTTCTCCAGTTAACATGGGAATACAGACAAAGACAACGGCTAACGACGTTAAAAGGTTACGATTAATTCGTTGTCAATTACGCCTGTTACCGCCTACAGGGACACGGACTGAATTTCATCTGGCACACCGGGGGCTTGGATGACCGAGCTTCTAATCCCGTCAGTGATCTACCCGAACAACGCTTCTCGCGAAGACAATCAGATTACGCTAAACCCCAGATAGCCAAATTTTCACGGCTAAATGATGCCCCACAGGTCCAAAACTCTACTTCTTTCCATATCCGTTTCTTTCCTAACCTGATTTAGACAAATAATCGAGAAAACGGTTAACACAGCTAATATTAATAGCATAAAACTGCGATTTGAACGCCCTCTACAGGGTGTCCGATCGTTAGACCGGAAGTCGACAATGCAGGACCCCCGTTTGGGTACAATCACTGAGACTTGAACGGGAAAGAGAAACTGTCATTACCAGCATCATTTATCGCCATTTAAATGCGATGGCAAAACGAAGATTTATTGTTGATTTTGATTTCAATTCTCCCGAACAGCAGGAAGATTCACGCCGTATCGAGCAAGAAGAACGCTGTGCATGAAACGTTATTTTGTCCGATTCCAAGAAACGACGAAATTCGGATATTTGGTGGAATACACTGGTATAAATCCTAGAAACCGCGAATTTATTTAACTTGCCAATTAAGATAATGGTGATGAGCGATTCATTTAATTGCTAATATCGCAAATACCACCAAGAGTTTTACGATTCGAGATAATTGCATCTCAAAGGAAAGACTTGATAATGTTGGCATTTGCGTTCATCAACCGTCCAGCAGATTTAGAAGTTGATACATTGTAACTCTTTGTTACGGGTATATTAATGGTATAGGTTAGCGGAAAACATGCATGTCAAGATGACTTTGCAGATGATGACGAAACAATTCAATATTACAAGGATATTAATATCAGTAGCTGCTATTTTCACTTATTACATTTTATGTCGATATGTGCTTATTATTTTCCTACATTAATATAAGAAAAATTAGTTTGTCAGATGGTCATGAAGCTGGATGAGGGAGAGTTTTATCTTACTTTTGCGTCTGGAAAGCTGACACTTTTTGCAATATAATTTTCGTCACAGCATTACATTTCTGTGATTGTTTAGTCGATCTCATCGTACATCGGAAGATATATTTCAGTTTAAATCTCGACTAGTTCATTTTTCCGATTCTGATTTCACCACCTTAAATTTCCCTATATTGCAATATGTTTAATACTAGGGATAGCTCCGTAATAGCGACAAAATAACGCCATTATTAGCCTTGATGGCCATAGCATAGCTCTGTATTTATCTTCGATGGGAAATGCAAGTTAGCCTTAATGGCGAACTCGTGGCTCTGTTATTAGTCTGCAGCTGTTTGGCAAACACATAGCTCCGTTATTATCATTGATAGCGAACTCATAGCTCCGTAATATTAACATAGATGGCGAATTTATAGCTCCATTATTAGCATTGATATCGAACTCATAGTTTTGTTACTAGCCTTGATGGCGAATTGATAGCTCCGTTATCAGCTTGGATGGCGAACTCAAAGCTCTGTTATCAGCAATGTTGGCGAATTGATAGCTCCGTTATCAGCCTCGATGGCGAACTGATAACATGGTGAACTGATAGCTCCATTATTGGCGAACTGTTAGCTCCGTTATCAGCCTGGGTGGCGAACTGATAGCTCCATTACTTGCGAACTGATAGCTTCCTTATCAGCCTCGCTGGCGACCTCATATCTCCATTATTAACCTTGGTGGCGAAACCATAGATCCATTATTAGCCTTGATGGCAACTGATATCTCCGTTATTAGCGTGGATGGCGAACTGATAGATCCGTTATCAGCCTGGATGGCGAACTCATACCTCCATTATTAACCTTAGTACCGAAACCATAGATCTATTATCATCCTTGTTGATGAACTCATAGCTCCATTATTAAACTTAAAAACGAACCCATAGCTCCATTATTACTATTGATAGCAAACCAATAGCTACGTTATTAGCTTCAATTGATGGCACATGCATAACCCCATTATTAGTTTCGATGGCAACCTCATTAGCATTGATGGAAATCACAGCTCCGTTATTAGCCCTAACAGCTATTAACTCATCACTGCATTATTAGCCTCGAAGCAAATTCATTATCATCGCTCCGTTATTAGTCTTGGTGACGAGCTGACAGCACTCCGTTATTATTCTTGATAGCTAGATCATAGCACCGTTATTAGCCTTCATGGCGAACTCATTAGCATAGCTTAGTTATTAGGCTTGATGGAGAATTCATAGCTCAATTATTAGCCTCGATGGCTATTCATACTGCTGTGAAGCTTAACAAAGCGCAAAATATTGTTTAATTCCAATATGGTTGAAAAAGAAAAAATGTGTAAATTCGGGTTGTTCATCTTGATAGTTTCATTTCCCATCGAGGGATGGACCTGAAACCTGCCCAGGGTAGAACAGAAACCAACAAGGAGGCGTTACTTGAGATAGTTTACATTTTCAACCACCAATGAAAATTCACGAAAATTAAGCTGTCAAAGCTGCCGTCATCATCCATTTCAAATTGTTCAAAGCAGCAACTATGCCGATCTATTTACTGCATATCTAGGGACGAAAGGTGTACTATATGGCAATGAACTGGTTTGATATTGTTCAACCAGATGCATTTTTTTTTATCAGGAAGCCAAGACCATACTACAGTTGAAATTAAGAATTATCGTCTTAATATAATAATAATATTAATAATATAGCATTAATAATATAAACAAAAATGTCGAAAGCTTATTTTTGTTAGGGGAATACTGAATGAACTAGCCTGCAGACTGGTGCTATTGGCACGCTCCAATGATTTTGAATAGGGAAAGAACCCTAAAAAGATTGTTTCTATAATACGCGCACTCGAAGGCTATAGCGCATGTGTGTCCTTTGCTCCATCGTTCCCTTCTACCGGTCTCGGGTATGTGTATTCTTCTGTGTACACATGTGAAAGCTATATCCTATAGAGAGCAGTAATCGGTGTAGAATGAGAAGGGAGCTGGAAATTAGACCAATCGGAATAAGACCGCTAAGTTTGATAGCGCGGAACTTAGGACTATAGAGAAAAGGGTATAGTATACTGCTATACCATACCAGTGCGATCGTATACTATACAACCATGCATTTACTTGCGTGCTACTGGGAGGATAACAATAAAGGGGCGTAACTCAATTTTCAATTTTGGAGATTACAACGCCCATGCACATCAAATGGAATGGACATATAAAGTCTTTTTCTCTATAGTTTCAAGTACAACGTGATCAAACTTGGCAGTCTTATTCCGATTGGTCTAATTTCCCGCTCTCTTCTCATTCTACATTGCTCCCTGGTCTATATAGCCTATAACCTTCACAGTTGACATTGGTACGGTTATGGCCTTTAATAAAAGGGTACGCGGACAAAGGATATACCTGCGTGCGAACTGCAGAAGAGAACAATGGAACAAAGGCCACCCGTGCACTATAAACTTTAAGCGGATATATTATATGGACAATCTCTTTAGATTTCAAACCCTATTCAAAATTATTGAAGCATGACAATAGCTCCAGTCTATAGGCTGCTTCTTCAATATTCCTCACAAAACAACCTTCCGACATTTCTTTAATGTGAATGACATTGGACATTGGGAATCAGCGTATAGAGCGCATGTAACGCAAAAATCGTGTATATTGATCCCTACACCATTTAAAAGCTAACAGTTTACAATGTTAAAAGATTCGAAGTGAAATTTTCACGAAGTCAAACGTTCACGAAGTCAAAAGTTCACGAGGTCAAATGACGTCACTGCTCGTTTAACTTGTGTCACCTTCACTTTCAACTGGTGTCTTCGGAGCCACATTGTTACACTACTAAAAACCTGGAAGAAATAATTCTGATTTTTTTTCTAATATTTATTGAATTTATTTTTCATCATTTAATGAAGACATTTATCTACCGGCGTTCTTCAACTGCCATGCGCAGTCATTTCGATAAAATTAAAGGCGACATGTTTAAAAGACTTCGTCTCTGATCTGAAGAAAAGTTAAGGGCTACTGATCACCCGATTAGTATTTTCCGAATGATTTCTCAGTAATTAAACGCTTGCATTTGTTTCTTGAGGTTCTCGTTCTTGTGATATCGATATGATCTTATCGACTATCCGCCATGGAAATTTTAACATTTTAACTAATTGAACCTTCGTTGTCGTTGATAGATTTCGGTGATAACAGCTTCAGTGGAATACTAATAAAGAGACTATAGCTTCTTACAAAATGAGATCAACTGGGCGTGGAAACTCACAGCAGAACCAGAGTAACAAAAATTTCTGTAAAATGTGACCCCATACATGTATGTTCTACACTGGACGCATATCCCAGAAAACAATCCCTCTCTTATGTTGGAGGCCGGCAGATTTCATTCTGCGCTAAAATCCACCTTACTCCGTCTCGTGATGTCATAATGAATCTGTAACACTTCCAAGTTCGTTATTTTTTATTTCGAGATACGTCACGATACTGTGAAACGATGACAGGCTCACCGACGGACACAGCACGTTGGAATTACTGCGCGGACTATTGAGTAATAGATAAACAAAGCACACTACCATACCAATCTTAGTAAACTCAGACATAATATCACAGAATATTTTATCTTATACACCCGGGCCATATAAATTCCATGCGAATTTCAAACTACATATGTGAGCCAATCAGGTGGCTAGCTGAGTGAACAAATAAGGCATCAAGACATTGTGCGAGGTAAGCGTAAACTTCAAAGGGTTTACTTCCGCCGAAAAGTCTGGTTTGACAGGCGGTAGAAAATATCAAAAGACCGACCCGCGAAAAGTTGTTCCGTGAACTAAACACCAATCAATGTCAAATTGACGGGGGAGATTTTGTCGTGATTGGCTTAAATATGGAATCTCGTAGAATATCGGCAAACAGTTCGCACGAATTCTTCATAGCGCCACCTCTAAAATCTTTGTTTATCTATATTGACTACCATACCATATTGTTCCAGAGATATCGGCAACGAATTCCAGCAGTGATTACTATGTGCAGTTAGACTGTTGTATCGACAGTAGTATTGACTTGAACTATGAAAATGTTTTTCTGATTATTTCTGTATCTTTATCTTGTATTTGAACGATATAAAGCAAGCAAAACTCATTACTTAGCTATATCGGAAAGTATACTTCCGTAAACAAATACAAACTGATACACCGATACTGCTACATCGTCATGTTCCCAGCATTCCAAGAGAGATTTCTCAACGATCACACAAATAGATGCGTGTCAAACATGGTATGATTCCCTGACTGACTTCAACGGCCACAAGTCTCGTGTGAACTTAACACGTTCGGGGTCCCGCGAGGCACCAATCTTGGCCCTAGGGGTGTTAGTAATCATCCGCCTTTTGAAATTTCGCCGGAAAACATTTGATATAGATGGTCGTTTATGGGATACCTGCTGAAAGGAAGCTATCGTTATGATACATTCGCTCGCCAAGAAAGTCAGAATTTATCTAGATGTTATATATGTTGTCGTTAAACAGGATGTCCAAGTTTGACCCTAGGGCCTTTTATCTTACAGCCCGTCAAATATATTGTGGTCATAGCGAAAAGTAGTAGAGAAAAGCTGAAAGTCTCACGGTTATAGTCTGGGAACATTTCCTCTCCCCGCGAGAGAGATGAAGATACGTATAGGTTTATTAATGGAGGCTTAAGTCACGGGTCATCTTGAGGAATGTTTGTCCGTCAACAGTGATTAAGCAATCCCGTGTGCGTCTTAAAATTATTTGACCACAATTGTGCTAATTGAGGTACCATAAAAAAATTTACACGAAGCCAAGTAATTTAAGACATGACTATGTTTTCTCGGCCCTGGAACTTTTCATCGATACAGTAACGATTTAAACACGCAGTATATTCAAAGAACAGTTTAAATGATAAATAAAAAATGAGGCAACCCGATGTGAAAAATAATAATAATAATATCCCTTTTCATGTGTTTCTCTTTAAGAAAATATCTCTTACCTGAGATGTAAACCAGGGGAAAAATGTCTTATCTTGTTCATTAGACAGGAACCGCATATGACAGGATGAAATTAGTAGCTCACGTTGTAATGCATATTCAATAATAGCGGTCACATCAGGTCTCCCGGTTGCTGGCTATGTTTCACAATTCTGATACAACAGGAAACAAATTAAAGGATTTTTTCTCAGTAAATTAAGTAAGTCTTTACGTGTGGAAATGAATTTGTAGCTCCCAAATGACATTTGGTGCCCTTGCCCAACACACACGATAACTTTTCCGTTGATATAATCACGTGTTTAAAAACCAGGGCTATACAGTGATACTATTATTATGAAAACACTTTTTCGCAGATTAAATTATATAGAATAAAGATCGATATACAAATAAAATATAATTTGGTAGTTGAGTGTGATTTTATAGACTAAAAACTCGATTCCAGTTATACTGTATATTTAGGGGCCAGATATCATATTCACATCAAGTTGCAAAAATAATTCTTAACTATTTTACGGTAATTCACACCTTGGTCAACCAATATATAGAAGATATAGGTGGGTATAAGATTCACCCGGAATCATTTGGACGTTTATATTATTATGAATTTCTTGGTACTGTAAATTTTGCATCCTAAATATTTTTCCAACAATGCAATGTATGTATTTCAGGCTAACTTATATGAGTGTCAGATATTAGTTTCATAATAGAATAGCTTTTATATGGTTCTCGGTAATTTATTTCAAGTCCAACCATGTATTGGGAAACACAATGTGGAAACGGTTATCTAATGAATGTGGGATCTGATGATCGTATTACTTCAACCTCAGCATAAATGTACATTTGCTCCTCTCCAGCACTAATTTTATATCGTCTATAGTTAATGCTTATAACATACAGGAAAAGAGAAAAACTTTGGATGTGGCAAGCCCCATCCCTCTTGAACCCAGGCCAAATTAGTTATATGACCTCCCCAGAGCAAGACCATGATGTATAAATTGTATCTCTAAATTGCCTGGGTATGAAGTTTTTGGACAACTGAACTTGGACGACCGCTACCTACTGAATGTAGGATTTGACGCCTGTGCTTGGTTAACCGGACATACTTAATACCACTAAGTTCTGTACGGTTTGTATGTAGTTTATGATGCATGTCGAATGTGTACTTATAACATAGGAAAACACAATTTGAGCGTGACCATCCCCAACCCTTGGAACCCGGTCCAAAATAGATCTACTGGTACCTGTAAGCCACTATCCGTATAAATACCTTTTCGAATGGCGCATATATTGCATCTCTACGTGACGTAGTTATCAAATTATTGAAACACAGACAAACCGACGGACAGACAGACATATTTTTCTGCTTCAATGTTAGGCCGATGTATATTTATGGAACCAATCATCCTCATACGGACCTATTATCACTATGTGACAAGGTACACCGAATTAGCGTGCTACGGCGGCAGTACGAACGAAAGTAGAAGTTAGCGAGCAGACGACTTACTCGCTAAGATCCACTTTCCCTCGTACTGCCGTCGTACAGCACGCTAATCTGTTGTACGTTGTCACACAGTGATTGTGTGACAACGTACATAGAATTTGCGTGCTGTACGGTGGAAGTACGATGGAAAGTGGAAGTTAGCGTGCAGGTCGTCTGCTCGCCAGCTTTCACTTCCCCTTATACTGACGCCGTACAGCACGCTAATTCGGTGTACGTTGTCACACAGTGATTATGGGTCATTTCAAAAGGACTTTGAGCAAAACAAGACAATGCAGAACACACTGAAAAATGCCCAAGGATATAATTTTAGTCGCCCTTAATACCACACAACGAAATAATCAGATTTAAGTCTCCTCCTAAACAATCACTTTGATATGTGATCATCCGAACATAAGTGATTAATTTGATGAGCGAATACACCCATTCAAACTTGCGCGTGGTGGACGTTAGCCCTTCGGACAAAGTGATAGTAAGACGATATAATAACGTTTATAAACGGTTTAACCATTTAACCCTTTCGTATCTGAGACAGTGAGTTCAAATTTACACGATGCATATACTTGTTTAACCATAACTCTTTGGCCAGCACCAATCGTAACACAATGAATCGACTGCCCTTCTACTCAATTCAGTCAAACCGTATCCAACTTTTCTCCCATTGTCAGAGTTTGTAACGTCTGAAACTGTCGGTGTAACACCATTCTCACATTGTCAGAGTTTGTAACCCCCTAAGCTGTCGGTGTAACACCATTCTCACATTGTCAGAGTTTGAAACGTCTGAAACTGTCGGTGTAACACCATTCTCAAATTGTCAGAGTTTGTAACGTCTGAAACTGTCGGTGTAACACCATTCTCACATTGTCAGAGTTTATAACGTCTGAAACTGTCGGTGTAACACCATTCTCACATTGCCAGATTTTGTAACGTCTGAAACTGTCGGTGTAACACTATTCTCACACATCCAGAGTTTGTAACGTCTAAAACTGTCGGTGTAACACCATTCTCACATTGTCAGAGTTTGTAACGTCTGAAACTGTCGGTGTAACACCATTCTCACATTGCCAGAATTTGTAACGTCTGAAAAATCGGTCGAACACAATTCTCACATTGTCAGAGTTTATAACGTCTGAAACTGTCGGTGTAACACCATTCTCACATTGTCAGAGTTTGTAACGTCTGAAACTGCCGGTCTAACACCATTCTCACATTGTCAGAGTTTATAACGTCTGAAACTGTCGGTGTAACACCATTCTCACATTGCCAGAGTTTGTAACGTCTGAAACTGTCGGTGTAACACCATTCTCACATTGTCAGTGTTTATAACGTCTGAAACTGCCGGTGTAACACCATTCTCACATTGTCCGAGTTTATAACGTCTGAAACTGTCGGTCTAACACCATTCTCACATTGTCAGAGTTTGTAACGTCTGAAACTGTCGGTCTAACATCATTCTCACATTGTCAGAGTTTGTAACGTCTTAAACTGTCGGTGTAACACCATTCTCACATTGTCAGAGGTTATATCGTGTTAAACTGTCGGTGGAACATCATTCTCACATTGTCAGAGTTTGTAACCTCTTAAACTGTCGGTGTAAAACCATTCTTACATTGTCAGAGGTTGTATCGAGTTAAACCGTCGGTGTAACACCATTCTCCCATTGTCAGAGTTTGTAACGTCTTAAACTGTCGGTGTAACACCTGCTGACTTTTGACTATGAAGAACACGGCGCGCATGCGCATTCATTTTTTATCGATTTTGATCGATACAGGCAACGTGTGTTGCACACGGTGGAAATGAAAAAAATGTATCCAGTGCATCTTATAGAAGGAGGAAAAAGTGAACTATTCGCGAAGAGCGCTCGTTGCGCCTGTCCAGCACTGACATTCTGAGCCCACCCATCCGCACGGGTCAGCCTTAAATATCGGCTCTGTCGAAATTTGATTTGACTGGATTCGCTCTGATTAGTAACGGACGATGCTGACTGGCCGAGAGCCATGCGTACAATAGCTTTTAACACCAATTCAATCAAAATATCTGTAAGTATGAGGTATATGATCTGATGCCATGAGAGTGTATCCAGTTTGACTGTATACAGAATGGTTACACATTTCACACCACACACTAGTTATCACGTTCTGAAATGTCTTGAACGATTAGTATTTGGATGGAGTTTCCGGATACTGAAAATGGTTCTCCATGTTAAAGTTACAGTGAAATCGCGCCGAATATCGTGAGTTCACGCGAGATCCGAATTCGAAATTGAATGCGACATGACGCGACAGAGGCGGTCTTGAGGTCACGAACATTCTACAGAAAGGCCAATTGGGCATGAGTATCTCAAAACCGACAACAGACAGCAATCAACAATTTGAATGTCTGTCCGCTTTTGGCCCTAACAACAGAATAGTGCTCCATTTGCGTACACTTCGCCATCTATAATATGGCTTGCGAATGGTGTGTCGCCATTATTGCGGAGCGATATCCATACTTTATTGTATACTGTTCGGTCTTCATCCGGCGGAGAACAGACTCTAGAAATCTGATAAATTACAGCCTTTTCATACTACTTCTGAAACATATTGTCTGAGCTTACAAAGATACAGGTATGAATAACTTCCGTATAAGTAGGACAGCACATGATTCGAAAATGGCGGGTTACGTTGGTAGAGTTGAGCTGATTGGCTGACGACATCACGTGGTGTTAATTGATTTCGTGGAATTCCCTCTTGTAGTTGCTGAAAGTAAGCTGAAAATGGATACGCACGATCCCAGGGTCAGTCTTATCGCGTATAAATGTAACCTTATGGTTACAGGTTGAATAGGTCTCGTGATCGGCCATGGTGGTAAACTTTAAATAAAACCATCCACCTCAGATTAAATTATCCACTGAATAATAAGTCTGATTCAGTCTTTGAAATGCCCAACCACTCTTTACAGTCAAGCTGGATACATTCTCATGTTCAGTGTATTCTTTATGATCGATATTTCATTCGATGCCAACAAGAAGAATGCCAAAGAGCGTATACATTGGGAAAGATGAGAATTGCCTCCCCTTTGCCGCCATTTTGAATTTATCCATCCTGCTTCGATTTGAGAAAAAGAGGTTCTATCTCTGAAGTTGAGAGGCTGAGATAACTGAAGGAACAAATTAAGGCTGTTTCAGCCTTCTGTTTTGCAATTATAAATGTGCCATGTTGAATTCTCGACGACATATTAGGCTGAACCACAGAAAACCAAATTTCCTTAGTTAAACCCTAAAACAGATATTACTCCATGAACATGTGTGCGGAAGGAATCGAGTTTCAAAGACATTTGCGGTAGATCAGGGGTTAACGTCAGCTTTTACGGTAAAGTGAGCATGGATGCGGATTACACTGGGGCTGAAAGCTGTACAAAACAGTTCGACTCCCCGATTGAACGCCTACCTAGGCGGCGCCTTTGATGTTGTAGGTGAAATGTGTAAATACTTCAGTCTGTAACCAGATTCTTATTCAGTCAACCATGTAGCCAAAAACATGGGCTTAAATGATTTAGACTTGTACTGAGATCATCGGTCTGCGTCAAATCCTTACCTGAGGGGGCTCTTTACGGAGTTTTTCTCTGAAAATGCATAGCTGGCGGAATATATACGACCACAATAAAGCTTTGAAGTTTTTTTTGCAACTATTTGTTTACATTTACAATCTGTAAAGGCATACAGGTTATATTTTGCAGTTCATGAATTCATATTTTTCCTTAAAATAGATGAAAATTCGGACACCTGCTTTCTGTTTTGAATGGCCATCGATCGATGTGTGAATAAGAGTTCAAAAGAGCTGAAAGTTGTGTTGGCTCCAGAATAAATGATGCAGCATCAAACAAGACTAGTACACTGCAAATCACATGTTTAGGCTTAGAACGCCTGAAGTCTGGTTCACTTTGAGAACATTTTTCAGCCTAAACGTGTTTAGGGTTTACACATTTTGGTGTTTAAGTTTTAAACACATGCGTTTAGATTTTCAATACATATGTGTTTATAACCTAAACGCCCATGTGTTTAAAACCTAAACAGTTTCAGGCTAAACGTGTTCTCGAAGTGAACCTTTTTTAGTGTTCCTACTCATGTGAACATGTGAGTTACAGTGTAGCGATATAGTGCTGTAAGCATACGCTGTTGCTGTTGAGGTGCTATTGCTTGATTACATTATGGTAACATACGAGATAATGTCGTTTATGTGGCTTGTGATAAAACATCAGACAGTGTCGCTTATGAGAGTTACGTCGAAAATCCAATCATGAATCGAAAATCCAAATTGGCCACAAGGCGTGGCCATGCAGTACTGAGAAATGACGATAACTAAGTTTCATGGGGAAATCCAAGATGGCTGCCTGGTGGCCATATTGGATTTTCGACTCGGACCAGAAAAGGTATCTTGCACAACTAGACTCCAAGGCGAACCTGTGTACCAAATTTGAGAAAGATCCACGCAGTAGTTTCTGAGAAATCACGATAACAAGGTTTCATGGGTAAATCCAAGATGGCCGCCTTGTGGCCATATTGGATTTTCGATTCGGACCGAAAACGGTATCTTGCACAACTAGACCCCAAGGGGAACCTGTGCATCAAAATTGAGAAAGATCAATGCAGTAGTTCCTGAGAAATCGTGATAAAGTTTCATGGGGGGAAATACAAGATGGCCGCCTGGTGGCCATATTGGATTTTCGAATCAGACCAGAAAAGGTATCCTGCACAACTAGACCCCAAGGCGAACCTGTGTACCAAATTTGAGAAAGATCCATGTAGTAGTTCTTGAGAAATCGCGATAACAAGGTTTCATGGGGAAATCCAAGATGGCCGCCTTGTGGCCATATTGGATTTTCGATTCAGACCGAAAAAGGCGTCTTGCAAAACTAAACCCTAAGGAGAATCTGTGTACCAAATTTGATAAAGATCCATGCAGTACTGCGAAATGACGATAACCGAGTTTCATGGGGAAATCCAAGATGGCTGCCTGGTGGCCATATTGGATTTTCGAATCGGACCAGAAAAGATATCTTGCACAACTACACCCCAAGGGGAACCTGTGTACCAAATTTGAAAAAGATCCATGCAGTAGTTCCTGAGAAATCGCGGTAACAAGGTTTCATGGGGAAATCCAAGATGGCTGCCTGGTGGCCATATTGGATTTTCGAATCGGACCAGAAAAGGTTTCTTGCACAACTAGACCCCAAGGGGAACCTGTGTACCAAATATGAAAAAGATCCATGCGGTAGTTTCTGAGAAATCGCGGTAACAAGGTTTCATTGGGAAATCCAAGATGGCTGCCTGGTGGTCATATTGGATTTTCGAATCGGACCAGAAAAGGTTTCTTGCACAACTAGACCCCAAGGGGAACCTGTGTACCAAATTTGAAAAAGATCCATGTAGTAGTTCCTGAGAAATCGCGGTAACAAGAATTGTTTACGGACGGACTGACGACGGACGACGGACGGACGACGGACGCCTCGACGGACGGCCGGACGACGGACCACGGACGAAAAGTGATTTGAACAGCCATCTGGTGATGGTGGGCTAAAAAAAAGATTTGATTTGCTTGATATTGGGCAAATAAATTACTAGATATTATTTCATATCAAAATTCTAAATCAACACTTGTTTTGTTTTTAAAATTTTGACATAAAATACATTTGAATGTCAAATATTATTACTTGGTAATTAATTATCATTCCTTTCAATTGATTTTCAAGTGAAAGTTTGAGCGCATCGAGTAATTTTGAGCATTTTTTCTTTCATGCGTAGTGTCGCTTATGTGTCTTTTCATAAAAATAATCCAGTGTGTTTCCGCACATGACCAGGTTCCTTAAATGTAGGGATCGCTTACTGTGGATTTTCTGCCTTGTGATTACACAGGGATTTAGTGCGTTACCAGGGCCCATCGCACCGTGCACGATGGAGTGACCAAGTAAATCCAATGCAGTGTCGTTTTAATATATGGCTTGTTAGTATACGGAGAGTATTGTGTCGCTTAGATATATGGCTTAGTGCCGTTTTAATATTTGGATCATATGAAGAGTGTGAAGTGTCGCTTTAGTATATGGCTTGTGATCATAGGGAGAATATAGTGTCGTTTTAATATATGGATTGTGATTATACGGAGAGTATATAGTATCGCCTATATGTATGGCTTGTGATTATAGGGAGATAATAGTGCCGTTTTAATATATGGATCATATGGAGAGTGTATAGTGTCGCTTTAATATATAGTTCGTGATTGTGATTATACGGCGGCTATAGTGTCGATTTAATATATATACCGTGGTCATAGAGAGATTATAGTGTCGATTTAATATATATATATATATATCGTGATCATAGAGAGATTATAGTGTCGATTTAATATATATATATATCGTGATCATAGAGAGATTATAGTGTCGATTTAATATATATATATATCGTGATCATAGAGAGATTATATAGTGTCGATTGAGAAAACGCGGTAACAAGGTTTCATGGGGAAATCCAAGATGGCTGCCTGGTGGCCATATTGGATTTTCGAATCGGACCAGAAAAGGTTTCTTGCACAACTAGACCCCAAGGGGAACCTGTGTACCAAATTTGAAAAAGATCCATGTAGTAGTTCCTGAGAAATCGCGGTAACAAGAATTGTTTACGCCTCGACTGACGACGGACGACGGACGGACGGACGACGGACGGACGGACGGACGGACGACGGACCACGGACGAAAAGTGATTTGAACAGCCCACCATCTGGTGATGGTGGGCTAAAAAAAAGATTTGATTTGCTTGATATTGGGCAAATAAATTACTAGATATTATTTCATATCAAAATTCTAAATCAACACTTGTTTTGTTTTTAAAATTTTGACATAAAATACATTTGAATGTCAAATATTATTACTTGGTAATTAATTATCATTCCTTTCAATTGATTTTCAAGTGAAAGTTTGAGCGCATCGAGTAATTTTGAGCATTTTTTCTTTCATGCGTAGTGTCGCTTATGTGTCTTTTCATAAAAATAATCCAGTGTGTTTCCGCACATGACCAGGTTCCTTAAATGTAGGGATCGCTTACTGTGGATTTTCTGCCTTGTGATTACACAGGGATTTAGTGCGTTACCAGGGCCCATCGCACCGTGCACGATGGAGTGACCAAGTAAATCCAATGCAGTGTCGTTTTAATATATGGCTTGCTAGTATACGGAGAGTATTGTGTCGCTTAGATATATGGCTTGTGACCACAGAGAGATAATAGTGTCGTTTTAATATTTGGATCATATGAAGAGTGTGAAGTGTCGCTTTAGTATATGGCTTGTGATCATAGGGAGAATATAGTGTCGTTTTAATATATGGATTGTGATTATACGGAGAGTATATAGTATCGCCTATATGTATGGCTTGTGATTATAGGGAGATAATAGTGCCGTTTTAATATATGGATCATATGGAGAGTGTATAGTGTCGCTTTAATATATAGTTCGTGATTGTGATTATACGGCGGCTATAGTGTCGATTTAATATATATACCGTGGTCATAGAGAGATTATAGTGTCGATTTAATATATATATATATATATATCGTGATCATAGAGAGATTATAGTGTCGATTTAATATATATATATATCGTGATCATAGAGAGATTATAGTGTCGATTTAATATATATATATATCGTGATCATAGAGAGATTATATAGTGTCGATTGAGAAAACGCGGTAACAAGGTTTCATGGGGAAATCCAAGATGGCTGCCTGGTGGCCATATTGGATTTTCGAATCGGACCAGAAAAGGTTTCTTGCACAACTAGACCCCAAGGGGAACCTGTGTACCAAATTTGAAAAAGATCCATGTAGTAGTTCCTGAGAAATCGCGGTAACAAGAATTGTTTACGCCTCGACTGACGACGGACGACGGACGGACGGACGACGGACGGACGGACGGACGGACGACGGACGGACGGACGGACGACGGACGGACGGACGGACGGACGACGGACCACGGACGAAAAGTGATTTGAACAGTCCACCATCTGGTGATGGTGGGCTAAAAAAAAAGATTTGATTTGCTTGATATTGGGCAAATAAATTACTAGATATTATTTCATATCAAAATTCTAAATCAACACTTGTTTTGTTTTTAAAATTTTGACATAAAATACATTTGAATGTCAAATATTATTACTTGGTAATTAATTATCATTCCTTTCAATTGATTTTCAAGTGAAAGTTTGAGCGCATCGAGTAATTTTGAGCATTTTTTCTTTCATGCGTAGTGTCGCTTATGTGTCTTTTCATAAAAATAATCCAGTGTGTTTCCGCACATGACCAGGTTCCTTAAATGTAGGGATCGCTTACTGTGGATTTTCTGCCTTGTGATTACACAGGGATTTAGTGCGTTACCAGGGCCCATCGCACCGTGCACGATGGAGTGACCAAGTAAATCCAATGCAGTGTCGTTTTAATATATGGCTTGCTAGTATACGGAGAGTATTGTGTCGCTTAGATATATGGCTTGTGACCACAGAGAGATAATAGTGTCGTTTTAATATTTGGATCATATGAAGAGTGTGAAGTGTCGCTTTAGTATATGGCTTGTGATCATAGGGAGAATATAGTGTCGTTTTAATATATGGATTGTGATTATACGGAGAGTATAAGTATCGCCTATATGTATGGCTTGTGATTATAGGGAGATAATAGTGCCGTTTTAATATATGGATCATATGGAGAGTGTATAGTGTCGCTTTAATATATAGTTCGTGATTGTGATTATACGGCGGCTATAGTGTCGATTTAATATATATACCGTGGTCATAGAGAGATTATACTGAGTGTCGATTTAATATATATATATATCGTGTTCATAGAGAGATTATAGTGTCGATTTAATATATATATATCGTGATCATAGAGAGATTATAGTGTCGATTTAATATATATATATATCGTGATCATAGAGAGATTATAGTGTCGATTTAATATATATATATCGTGATCATAGAGAGATTATAGTGTCGATTTAATATATATATCGTGATCATAAAGATTATAGTGTCGATTTAATATATATATCGTGATCATAGAGAAATTAGAGTGTCGATTTAAAATATATATCGTGATCATAGAGATTATAGGGTCGCTTTAATATATAGATTTTGATTATGGAGAGATTAGTGTCGCTTTAATTTATGAATTGTGATTATAGAAAGAATATAGTGTCGCTTAATATATAGATTGTGATTATAGAGAGATCAAAGTGTCGCTTTAATATATAGATTGTGATTATAGAGAGATCAAAGTGTCGCTTGAATATATAGATTGTGATTATAGAGAGAATATAGTGTCGCTTTAATATATAGATTGTGATAATAGAGAGATTATAGTGTCGTTTTAATATATGACTTGTGATTATACGGAGAGTATATTGTCGCATTGAGGGACAAGGCTACTGAACAATTCCAGCAGCAGCAAACTGCCTCAAAATTCCCCATCAGCACATTATGTTCGAGACCGCGAAGACGCCAGGGCCATGGCCCCATGAGCCAAGAATTTAGAGAGCGTAGCTCCCAAAGGTATGTCTGTATACGTACAATGAATCATTTTAGACAACCAGGAAGATATCGTTTTTTTAATATAGCAGTGTATCTCCTGTTCGTAAGAAGGGCCGAAAGGAATAAATAGACGTTTACGCCACGCTCTTTGCTCATCCACACGTGCCAGATAACAAGAGAGAGCGAACAGGGAACATCAATCTGTCCTCTCTCAAATCTCCAGACAGAATGTTAGCCAGTGCTGGGATGACGAACAGCCGGGATAGTGAGTCATACGAAGACTGATTTATGGCCACAAACTCAAGAAGAGTAGAAATCGCCACCCAGGTCCAGTGCGGTTTACAGCTCAAATGACCGGAAGTCATGAATTCATGGAAATCGGACCGTCGAAGCGAAAGCAAGAAACACGGTCTTGTAAGAGAGATATTTGATGTCGCAATGGCCAGTGGGCTCAATATGAGGGGCAGCTAGTCTCATACAAACCGGAGTCAAATCCCACTTTGGAAGCTGCGGCGTCGGAGTAGGTCTTTTCACCAAAAAGGAAGGTATAAGCGATAGGTGCAACCCTGTAGGCATCTGAATAACCCAAGTGATTGCAGATCTGTAGCCGCCGATCGTCGAAGGAGCACGATACCTGCCCCGAAAAGGAACATAAGGAAACCTGATACTCTGAGAACAGAGGCACTGACTGGAACAACTCTTCGTTCAGAGCGTACCATCGCTGTGGTAGAAGCTCTGCAGACCGGACCTTCTTCTAGACCGCTTCACCAGAAAATCCAGAGCTGATGCTGGAACACCCGAACGCGGTCATTTGAAGCAACTGCGGGTTCTGATGACACAGACTGGATCTCAACTGCCGAAGAAGGTTCCACGGGCGACTGGGCCGTCACGGATCCACTAGATTTCTGCTGGAAGGACTGTCCATCCTGCTTGGCCTCGTAACCGGAAGCAGCCAGATAGGGCTTCTTAGAGGAAGACGATTCGGACGGAGGACCCAATCGTTTCCTCTGGTTGCCAAAGAGACATGGCATCCCAGTATACTGACGACATTTAGCACTAAGCTTCTGGATTATGTTAATAAACACCAGACCCGATGCAGGAGATAACATTGACCGACGTATAAGTCATAAACGCAATACGTGAACAAGCATCGCTGTCAAATTCGTCGAAAAGATCAGGAGATCAGCATTCGGCCGCGCAGCAGCCGTCATGAAGTCTTCCAGGATCTTCACCGGAACAGGCCCAGTAGGGGAGGATGTAGGGATGCGATTTAATAAAGTACGAATTCCAAAAAGGAAACAGTCCATGTGAGAGGTAATCGCAACCGCTTTTCGGGCTGTCTGACGGACAGACAGGGCATTATTCTCCTTCGGAGTGGTTCTGAATTTCTCAAATTCATCTTCCAGCAAAGTCTAACGCGAGTACCAAGGAGACTCGTTGATGATGCAGAACCGGAAGATCGGCTTCTCCAGGGGAAATCGCCATACCTCTTAAACAAAGATCTGGATCTCTGTCTCTCTTCCTCAACCTGTAACCATTTCGGTCATCTATACGCAGTAAGACTGACCCTGGGATCGTGTGTATCCATTTCAGACTACTTTCGGTAACTGCTATAGGGAATTTTCATAAATCAATACCACGTGACTTCGTCAGCCAATCAGCTAAAGTCTACCGACGTAACCCCAACGTAACCCGCCATTTTCGAGTCATGTGATGATCTACTTCTTCAAAATTACAGATCTACCACACCTCTTGGATGATACGAAAGTTATTCATACCTATATATTTTGTAAGCCCAGGCAATATCTGTTTCCGGGGTATATATGAAAGCCTGTAATATATCAGAGTTTTCGAGTCTGTTCTCCGCCGGATGAAGGCCGAACAGAATCCGGTAAAACACCGGATATCGCTCCGCGATAATGGAGACACACGATTCGCAAGCCATCTTATGGATGGCGAAGTGTACGCAAATGTCTCTTCCTCTGACTGTCTCTCTTCCTCTGAAAAACAAAGGCAGCCTTCATCCGATCTGCCCACTCAAAGACCACCCTGAAAGGGAGAACAGACGAGCGATGTCTCGTATCCGGAACGAGATCTAGCTGCCTTATGTAAAAGTCTCTCCAGTCGTTTGCTGGAACAAGACATAAAGGCATACCAGAATAGTGGACGACCATGCCATCGGGATCTGTATCGAACAACGACCTCCGATCGTCAGGTTCTACGTTACTCATAACAGACCGAAGAGGGAATAGTTACAGGAACTGGTGGATATATTGGCGTAATGTGCACATCCTTCTCAGAAGTAACAAATGTCGAGTACCCTCTGGATAGGTCAGCCTGATACCTGAACTGGAAGTCGGCGACGGGGGTCCAAGACGACGGGGGTCCAAGACGACGGGGTCCAAGTTGGCAGTCAACGTCAAAGTCGTGCCTGACACGACATTTTGAGCAAACACGCGTAATCTGGAAATTCAGCATTTAGACTCAAATTATCAGGCTGATCTGGAGGTGGAGAGACATTAATATAACCAGGGGAAGAGCGGAGAGATACCAAGCAGTTATTTCAACAAAAAGTCTTCAGATAAGTCTTGCGGACAAGTATATTCCTTTGTTATCATCATTGGTCTCTTTGCTTGACATAACAAAAAGTCCCACTTCTAGTTTATACAGGTGAAACGTTTGGGTTTTACTTTCGCTGCTAAACTATTCGCTGATACCGAATGTAAAATATTTAATCCAAGCACGCATAACAATAAAATATTAATGGATAGACCAGTGGAATTTTATAGAAATCCGTGCGTTTCAACCCAATTCAAGTCCTTCAGTGGGGAGCTGAGGTCGGATACACTGACATCGCGGACCGCCTTTAAAGTTTCGGTGTTTCCTACATTTGCCTAGCTTGTTGGATGTTTGAAGGTAGATGACTGGGTTTATTTTCTCTTCAAATAGAATTTGTTTTTAAACTATATTTCCTTTATATTTATTAATGTTCATGGTTGTTGAAAAGGTGCATGTTCTTCTGCCACTGGGTATCGCACAAGCTATGGTGTTTTCGAATCTGTTGTCACGGTCGCCATGGTCGCGGTGCTTAAGTGATCTGATTGGTCAATATGTGCAGGATGTTGCTTTTACTGATTGGCTGAAATCTACCGCTGTGTTGTCGTTGGTCGCGATACATTGCCCAAGCGTACCAGGGGCTATATGTAGGATAGAGATACCCTTGGTTTTAGCGAGGATGATTGCCACAACGCTGTACGATGGTTGAAAGAGCGCTGTCTTGCAACGTTATCCGCAACGTTGTAGCAATATTTTTGAAAATCATATTGTCTCGAAGTAATAATCACAAATTTATAACAACGAAGGTGCAATGTTGTAACAATGTTGTCACAACGTCAGCTTGCTAGCTGGGACAAACTTGGAGAGTGTTAACCTGTAGAGTGTTAGCATGGAAGCGGTTACTCTTGAGAGTGTTAACAGGGAGAGTGTTAGCGTGAAGACTGTTAGTCTGGAGAGTGTTAGTAGCCTGGAGAGTGTTAACAGGGAGAGTGTAAGCCTTGAGAGTGTTAACATGGAGAGTGTTAGCTTGAAGAGTATTAACAGGAAGACTTAGTAGCCTGGATACTTCGTAGCCTGGAGAGTGTCAGCCTGGAGAGTGTTAACAGGGAGAGTTTCAACATGGAGAGTGTTAGACTGGAGAGGGGTGGCCTGGAGAGTGGTAGCCCCGAGATTGTTAGCCCGGAGAGTGTTAGCCTGCAGTGTTAGCCTGGAGAGTTTAGCACGGAGACTCTTAGCATGAATAGTGTTAGCCTGCACATCGTTAGCCTGAAGAGTGTTAATATAGATAGTGTTAATATAGAGAGTGTTAGCATGAAGAGTGTTAGCATGGAGAGTGTTATCCTGGAGAGTATTAATATGGAGAGTGTTAGCCTGGAGAGTGTTAGCATGGAAAGTCTTAGCATGGAAAGGTTTGGCCAAAAGAGGCGTTAGCCCGGAGAGTTTAGCATGGAGAGTGTTAGCATGGAGAGTGTTATACATGACAGTGTTGACAGGGAGAGTTTAGCATGGAGAGTGTTAGCCTGCAGAGTGTTAGCATGGGGAGTTTAGCATGAAGAGTGTTAGCCTGGAGAGTGCTGGCCTGAATAGTTTTAATATAGATAGTGTTAACCTGGAGAGTGTTAGCATGGAGAGTGTTAGCCTGGAGAGTGTTAACATGAAGAGTGTTAGCCTGGAGAGTGGTAACCCAGAGATTGTTAGCCCGGAGAGTGTTAGCCTGCAGTGTTAGTCTGGAGAGTTTAGCATGGAGAGTCTTAGCATGGATAGTGTTAGCATGGGGCGTTTAGCATGAAGAGTGTCAGCCTGCACAGCGTTAGCCTAAAGAGTGTTAATATAGAGAGTGTTAATATAAAGTGTTAATATAGATAGTGTTAATAAATATAGTGTTAATATAGAGAGAGTTAGCCTGAAGAGTGTTAGCATGGAGAATGTTAGCCTGGAGAGTGTTGACATGGAGAGTGTTGACATGGAGAGTGTTGACATGGAGAGTGTTAGCATGGAGAGTGTTAATATGGAGAGTGTTAACATAGAGTGTTAATATGGAATGTGTTAACATGTAGAGTCAAAGCATGGAGAGTATTAACCTGGAGAGTGATAGCATGGAGAGTGTTATCCTGGAGAGTGTTACTATGGAGAGTGTTAGCCTGGAGAGTGTTAGATGGAAAGTCTTAGCATGGAAAGGGTTGGCCAAGAGAGTGTTAACCCGGAGAGTTTAGCATGGAGAGTGTTAGCATGGAGAGTGTTATACATGAGAGTGTTGGCAGGGAGAGTTTAGCATGGAGAGTGTTAGGCTGCAGAGTGTTAGCATGGGGAGTTTAGCATGAAGAGTGTTAGCCTGGAGAGTGTTAGCCTGAATAGTGTTAATATAGATAGTGTTAATATAGAGAGTGTTAGCATGGAGAGCGTTGACATGGAGAGTGTTAGTAACCTAAAGAGTGTTAGCTTGGAGAGTGTTAGCATGGAGAGTACTAACACGAATAGTGTCAGAATTCAGGGAACAGGGGTTACAAATCTCATTTGGCTCTCGCTGGACAGGTTCGTCCTTTCCCGTGAAATCGGCGTTCGTTACTATTTTCATGTGTTTTTTTCACTGCATGGAATATATTTTCAGAGCAGCTAAGTGTTGAAGTATAGTATTTACATTCTTCTCGTCTTGTGGGCAGAATAAACATACCGAATCCTGTCCAAAGTGAGATATTATGGGAGATATCTCCTGGCCAAATATAGAGTGTTAGCATGGAGAGTGTTAGCCTGAAGAGTGTTAGCATGGAGAGTGTTAGCCTGAAGAGTGTTAGTATGGAGAATGTTAGCCTGAAGAGTTTTAGCATGGAGAGTGTTAGCCTGAAGAGTGTTAGTATGGAGATTGTTAGCCTGAAGAGTTTTAGCATGGAGAGTGTTAGCCTGAAGAGTGTTAGCATGGAGAGTGTTAGCCTGACGAGTTTTAGCATGGAGAGTGTTAGCCTAAAGAGTGTTAGTATGGAGAGTGTTAGCCTGAAGAGTTTTAGCATGGAGAGTGTTAGCCTGAAGAGTGTTAGCATGGAGAGTGTTAGCCTGAAGAGTTTTAGCATGGAGAGTGTTAGCCTGAAGAGTGTTAGCATGGAGAGTGTTAGCCTGAAGAGTTTTAGCATGGAGAGTGTTAGCCTGAAGAGTGTTAGCATGGAGAGTGTTAGCCTGAAGAGTGTTGGCCCTGAAGAGTGATAGCATGGAGAGTGTTAGCCTGAAGAGTGTTTAGAGTGTTAGCCTGAAGAGTTTTAGCATGGAGAGTGTTAGCCTGAAGAGTGTTAGCATGGAGAGTGTTAGCCTGAAGCGTTTTAGCATGGAGAGTGTTAGCCTGAAGAGTGTTAGCATGGAGGTGTTAGCCTGAAGAGTGTTAGCATGGAGAGTGTTAGCCTGAAGAGTTTTAGCATGGAGTGTTAGCAAGAGTGTTAGCATGGAGAGTGTTAGCCTGAAGAGTTTTAGCATGGAGAGCGGAGAGCATGTGTTAGCCTGAAGAGTGTTAGCATGGAGAGTGTTAGCCATGGAGAGTGTTAGCCTGAAGAGTGTTAGCATGGAGAGTGTTAGCCTGAAGAGTGTTAGCATGGAGAGTGTTAGCCTGAAGAGTTTTAGCATGGAGAGTGTTAGCCTGAAGAGTTTTAGCATGGAGAGTGTTAGCCTGAAGAGTGTTAGCATGGAGAGTGTTAGCCTGAAGAGTGTTAGCATGGAGAGTGTTAGCCTGAAGAGTGTTAGCATGGAGAGTGTTAGCCTGAAGAGTTTTAGCATGGAGAGTGTTAGCCTGAAGAGTGTTAGCATGGAGAGTGTTAGCCTGAAGCGTTTTAGCATGGAGAGTGTTAGCCTGAAGAGTGTTAGCATGGAGAGTGTTAGCCTGAAGAGTGTTAGCATGGAGAGTGTTAGCCTGAAGAGTTTTAGCATGGAGAGTGTTAGCCTGAAGAGTGTTAGCATGGAGAGTGTTAGCCTGAAGAGTTTTAGCACGGAGAGTGTTAGCCTGAAGAGAGTTAGCATGGAGAGTGTTAACCTGAAGAGTGTTAGCATGGAGAGTGTTAGCCTGAAGAGTTTTAGCATGGAGAGTGTTAGCCTGAAGAGTTTTAGCATGGAGAGTGTTGGAAACGCTTGTTATTTTTCGCTTGCTTGGATTTTGGGCCTGATAATAATGCTTTGTGAATTTGATATTTGACCATGGCCAGCTGCTGAATGTCGGGTATGACAGTGTGGCCATAGAGGTAGTGGTGTAGTTATGCTTAGCTTATTGTATGTAGTATGTGAACATATCTATACTCCAAAAAGCACCGACCTGAAATGTCCGTCTGTATGTCTGCGTGCCTGTCTGTCACAGATAACGTCCGTTGACACCCTTGCAAGTGGTTTAGAGCCACCAAACTCGGTAAACATGTAATACGAAAAAATACATAGATGATGGTAGGATATAAGAGACAGATTCGACATTCAGTAGCGAGCCATCTTCCAAATTATTCATCCCTATGTTCTAAGTATATAAATACGACCGACCATATTAAACCATTGGATTCTGTCCATGTACAGTGCATGGCTATACGAAGTATGTACATATCAGCTAAATACTATGCATCAGATCCAGAATTCAGGACCTAGCCATTGTCCATAAATAATATTGGTGTCTATCTTCATGCATATCGGGTTTTCTATTAGTACATAACATAGCTGTACAGTGTACAATGTAAAATATAGCCTACGGAGCAAAGTTCTTGATGGGTATTTGGGCTACGTTACCAACTGCAGGCGAGGCCCTTTCGGGTGCCAATTCTCACATATAGTGGACGTTGACACCTTGCAAGTGGTTTAGATCCAGCAAAATTGGTACACATGTACTACGGGACAATACCTAAATGATGGTACCGTTAGTTCCGCGATCCACCACTAGTGGGCGAATGGTGAATTATCAAGTATTTTGCTATATTTTTTTAAGGATTAGAGCCAGGGTCTCCTAATGCATATTACATATGCAACTGGTGATTGACTGGAAACCTATCCCAATTAACTGACCTTGACCTATTTTTTTCAATGTCATATACTGTTTATTATGATATAGCATGAAGAAATATAGCTAGGCTTTCCAAATTGATATTATGTATACAACTGCGGATGGCCCAGAGCTGTGCTGAAGATGACTGTCCTTGACCTATCCAAGTCAGATTCTATGTAGTACAATGTTTCATGAAGGATTATATCTCCGTTGTCCAAATTTATACCACTTATGCCTGGATCTGAAGTCTGTTGAATATCACTGACATTAACCTATTTTCTAAAGGTGAAATCCTATATGTCAAGTCTAAGATCTCCGAATTCATGTTCCATATGCAATTAAGTTAGAATAGACCAGGAAATGTTTTAAGATAACTGACCTTGATTTATATTTCCAAGATCAAATTACTTGATTTGATTATGAGCTATGTAGAAGAGTAGAAGATTATATTTCGAGCTAAGAATTTGGTCATGCTCTACCAAAACCTCCACGCAATTTATTCGCCATCAAGTAATGGATTAGAAAAAGCTGACCTGGTTCAACTGGCTATGTATTTCTAGAACAGCTACAGTCAACCCGGCTAGATCACATTTATGTTAACCTACATGATGTTGTCGAAGTCCTAAAAATACATCTCACGCAATGCATGATTGCTTAGTGTAGACAATAACTGATAGGCGAGGGGTATTGGGGCACATTGGGCTATTTTTCTCGCTGTCAAGACCTCATGATTTCTGAATCATACTTCAATAGGTAAATAAGCCTACTTTAACAGCAATTTCCTTTCTGAATTTCTTGCGGGAGATCATTTGTGTAGCAGGCCTTCAAACAGCCCTGATGTTACTTAATACTCTTCAATCTACATAAATACAGCAACATCCGTGTATTTCATTGTCTTCCTGGTTACACACCAACCGCTACTATTAACTCTCTCCGTCCACGCAGTTTATAATTTACTGAACTACTGCCAATTATTACCTTTACAGTGACCGACACCTTAAATTAATTGATAAAATTATTGAAGTGCGTTATTTCTTCAATAATAATTTTTCCACGGGTATTTGCTATATTCTTGAAATCTTGGTCATCAGGTATGGCCAAATTGTAGACCAATGTTGCAGTAATACATGTATGTCATTGTTGAGAGAAAATTTGTTTTGAATCTTTCGGTCTTTACGCAATCAACATTAGAATTGGGTTATATTCTAGTATTCCATAAAAGAAAACGAGATACGGCAAACTCTTTATCCATTCCCGCATATGCTGCTTCGCTTACTGCATCCCCGAAACAACGAGATACGACATATTCGTTATTCATGCCCCATTACCAACAATGTTAAGAAATAATAATATCAGGTGAACAAGTTGATGGGCTTTTTTCACGAGAAGAAACGTAATAAAGAGCAATAGAGCACAATACATCCCGTACATGTGCTTGTATGGTACGTTGCTCAAAAGCAATGGATTCAATTACGTGTTCAAAAGCGAAACAGTGATAATGTTCTATTGAACGTTTCTCGTGTTCTGGCTTTCTTTCTTTCATTTATTTCCTGGCTATTTTCCTGTTGAGCCCTGTATCCTACACCTGCGAACTACATGTATGGGTCCATTGTGTCCGCATCCCGTATTTATCTCGCTACGAATTGACAAGGGAGAAAAGATCGCGAAATCGGATCCTGCGCCCGTCACTTTCCATTGTGCTCCCAGAACAACAACAACAATGTCGATTTCAATCCGTGTGTGAAATTGACATGACCCTAGCTGGCCTCAGAAATCTACAACGAGACGTGTTTCCTTATGTGTCAATATTGACAATGAGTTTCAATGAAGTCAAACACAAGAGAGCAACATTTTTTTTGGTATAAATATATAGCTTTTTGAATTGAGACTCTTTTAATCTTGAAATTTTCGCCCATCAATGGTCATTTTGTAAGAGTGCCCTGTTTCTTTCATTGAAATAATAGTTTTGTTCCATTTTTATCATCTGTCAGAAGTCGAGATGGACTATGACATTTGGGACAACTCATTAATTCAACCACAATATATGTTCTATTTCGTGTTGTTTTTCAGAGGTACCGGTAACAAAGTCTCGATGGCAAGTGACATCTAGTCAATGCCGTGTTACCGGTACTTATATATTGGGCAAAACGGTTACTATGTATGAAGAAATCTTGCCAGATCGTACTTTCATATACATAAGCCACAAAACCAAGACATGTAGCCTCCTCGTTTCAAGCCCGGTCTTTATCGCATCAACTTGAGTTAACCAGAATTATTCAACCGCAGCGCATTTGGGGAATTCGGCAGACAAAAGAAAACAAACAATCGGTGACTACCGGTAATTATATAACTGTTCATCTCTTTACAACAACAACAACAGCAACAACAACAAGAACAACAACAACAACACTACATCAAAGCTAACGGTCGTTTGTTTGAAAACAAATCAGCAATGTTTGTTTTTCGGAATCAATTAATGCTCAGGCACATTTACATCTGCAAAATTAAATATCTTAGTATTTAGTATGCTGATAAGGACTGTTTGGCTGGTAAGATTCAGGTTTTGTGAAATGATGTTTTGGTACAGGTCCATATGTAAAGTGAATGAGGGCAGGGTCGATCGATTGGCAGAAGGGGAGATAACCCTGTTTGGGGTTGACAAGTCACATCATTGTCGATAACAGAAGTCAAAAAACTTAATTCAGTACAAATGAGTGTATGTGAGTGAAAAACGTATTGAAGAAGAGATTCAGAATTTGCAAGATCAGCAACCATGTTTGCAATATACAGATCTTTTAAAGCTATTTTTGTCAGCTTTGTATATTGTAACTATTCGCAAATCTTTTCCAAACCTAGTTCATGGATTCAACTGCGTTTTCTCCACTTACTGCTTTCAAATTAATCAAGATGAAATAATGGATATGATTTGCATTTAAATTCCATTCTTAACACCAGAGTATTCAGTTGACCATTCACTCTACACATTAACTGATTACCATTGTCAGCACTTTTGTTGACATCGTCTGACTTGAATGTTTGGGATGATGACCGCTTCTCTCTTAGGTATACGTGTTTCTGTACGAGTCAGGAATGAACCACAACCCTAATACTTGGGTATCTGTAGGGTAGCATAGAGATACGATGCAAACACGTTCGATAAACCAGGAAAGGACAACGCTTTGATGTAATAGTTAGCGTCAGCCCCGACATGTGATATGCAGCCATCGTCCATAAATGAATTTCCGCGTATTGAAAGACCTATTTCGGTTGACAGTACCAATTCCAAATGTGAATAATGAAAACGCAAGATGGTTTCCTACAAGAGAGGAGCGGTCAATGGAAATATGCTGTAAGTTTTATTGTCAGTCTTTTGTCCAGTATATTACCTTTTCAATGGGAAGTCTTACATCAAAGACTTGCTCAAGAAAGAATCAATCGGCTGGATCTATATACTGCATATGTTGATGTTGAAGCAGACGTTTAGGCCCACTTGAGTTTTCCAGCTAAACTACCGATAATGTAGCGTTTATAGCATGGGTTTCTTTGTTGTCTTGAGGGACTGTCAACCTGTGAACCTGTACCCGTGTATGTGAAGAATCTGATCATTAGAGCGTCTCCCTCGCCCAAAACGTGTCCAAAAAGGTGGAAAATGTCGCCTTTTCCCAGCCTCATTGAAGTTGTCGTCTTGGTCACACGTGCCAGAATTTGAACATGACATGACCCGGATGACAAAGCCACCGCGCGCAAACGGCTTAGAAAGGTTAGGGGTTAATCGTGAACTACTTGAAATGTTCAGTTCTTGACAGTTTTAGAGAGCTCTGCAAGGATTTGCGGTGTTAAATTTCTCTCGAAATAGCCAGCTAAAACAAATATTGTGACAGCAATTGCAGATAGCCGCATGGCGTATTTTGGAAGCTGTACGCTTGATATGTTAATTACAATAATTTACGCTAAATCGTGTTCAAAGATAATTGAATTATTAATAAAGGATTTTCATTTACTATAAAATTAATAATGATTCTATATGAAAATCTCTTTTACAATATAAAAGAACACATATGTTTAATCCGACACAATATCCTCTATATTATTGTCACCATGTTGCTAAGTTGATTAAGGAAAAAAACTAATAAATTTGTGGACATTTCTCCGCCTAAAATACACAATTAACATGTACCGATTTTGTTTCTTTTATTTCTGGGGGCCCCCGTATCATTTTGACAGGATAGCCGTGAAAATGAATTGCTATCACAAGGGCTGCTTGGAATATGTAGACATCTCTCCGCGAAATATACACATGTAACATATAACGATTTTGTTTCATCTAATTCTGTGAGCTTCTGAATCATTTTGTTTGGATAACCGTGAAAATTAATTGTTATCACAAAGGCGCAATAATTTATTAATTATTTATTTCCGTCCATGATCACGTGAATCTAAATTGTTACCCTGATCATGATCGCAAACCTTTGCCTGTTCTTCATTTCATTCTCAGCCTCCTCAAGCCCGGTCTCTTCATTTCACCTTTGATCATGATGACGTCATTCAACCTGATCCAGAATCTGAACCTGAAAATTAACCGAACTGAGCTGATGCGCTTAGTTTTACACAGCTGTTAATATCTCTACATAGAGTTTAATATTGCTATATATGGCTGAAATATCGCTGAACGCGAAGTTAAATTTAATTCTTTATCTTTCTCATTAGCCATAAAGAATTTCCACCTTCAAAACACCTTATTCACACGTCACAGGTCCAGTAGAAATTGATACATATATATCGTTGAAGGAATATTCGAAGCAGGGAGATTCTTATAGGAAAGTTCGTTAGATGAGAATGAGTAAACCGATGTTTTAATTTTCATATTTCATATAGAAAGGCGTCTACATAAGAGTACAATCATATCTGTCAAAAGCGATGCCCAGATCATGGACTACTCAATGTTGATGGTACTGAATTTGGTGTTTTGAGCGCCCACACCATGAATATTTAATAGCCTTATGACATCACGATCGCATCTGAAATAATTCACTTGCAGTCAGGGAGGGGAGATAGGGTCACCCGTCTCTGTTCACTCCAAGGTTTACACCAAAGACCAGTCCATATATCTACCCCGTATCATGGTTCCACAATGTCGGGACCGCGGCAACATGAAAGACACCCCAGAGCGCGGCGTCTGATTCGGCTAAGCCAACGAAAAATTTTCTACCATCAATGATCCCTTCAAAGTACTGTGAAGCGTTCTCAGTATTGGTTGACGCTCGAGTTACTGCGAGCCTGTTAGATCCTACAAGCGACATATCCAAATGGGGGAGCAGATAGAATTTAATTTTAATTAGATTAAGATGTAACCTTATGTAATGGTAACTTACCTGTCCTGGGTTATTTTGTTCAGAATCAATATAGATGTATTATAATGGCAACTTATCGGTTTGGCATTATTTTATCGAGAATCAATAGAGACGTTATATAATAAAAACTTACCTGTCCTGAGTTATTTTTTTCAGAATCAATATAGATGTTATGTAATGGCAACTAATCGGTTTGGAATTGTTTCACCGAGAATCATACAGATGTTATATAATGGTAACTTACCTGTCCTGGGTTATTGTTTTCAGAATCAATATAGATATAATATAATGGCAACTCGTCGCTTCGGAATTGTTTTACCGAGAATCAATATAGATGTTATACAATGGTAACTTAGGCCTACCAGTTTGGAATTATTTTGGGTAGAAGCAATATAAATATTATATAATTACAACTTGCCGTTTTGGAGTTATTTTACCAAGAGTCGATACAGGTGTTATATGATGATAACAAAGCAGTTTGGGATTATTTTGTCCGAGAATCATATAGATGTTATATAAAGGTAACTTACCTTTCCTGGGTTATTTTGTTCAGAATCAATATATTTGTAATATAATGGCATTTCGTCGCTTTGGAATTGTTTTACCGAGAATCATATAAATGTTATATGATAGTAACTTACCTGTCCTGGGTTATTCAGAATCAATAAAATGACGTTCGGAGTTATCAACAGAATCAATATGAATGTTAGGTGTTTGAGGTTAGTCTGTTCAGAATCATTATATAGCTTTTATATAAAGGTAACTTACTGGTTTGGGGTGAGTTTTTTCCAGAATCGATATAGATGGTAAAGGTAAAAGAAATGTCGTGGGGGGGATTCCCTTCCCAAGGGACCTGAGCTTTACTCCGAAAGAATATATTTCCTTTTAATACGCCCGCCAAAAGGCGGACGTATTATGTGATGGCGGTTTCCGTCCGTCTGTCCGTGTGTCCGTCCGTCCGTCCGTCCCTCGTGTCCGGTCTATATCTGGGACAGTTTTCTATCTACAGTTCTAATTTTTGGTGAGTGGATACCCTACGGGGAGACGATGTGTCGCATACCAACTTCAAGGTCGAGGTCAGAGGTCAAAGGTCACTGGCCTCAAAAATAGAAAAGCACTGAAGTGTTCGTGTCCGGTCTATATCTGTGAACTTTTTCTATCCACAGTTGCAATTTTTTGTGAGGTCGAGGTCAGAGGTCAAAGGTCACTGTTGCCTAAAATCAGGAAATCATTGATCATTGACGGTTTTCTATCTACAGTTCTAATTTTTGGTGAGTGGATGCTCTAGGGGGGAATAATGTGTTGCATACCAAATGTAGGTCGAGGTCAGAGGTCAAAGGTCAGTGTGACCGAAAAATCAGGAAATCATTAAAAATTTCAAATATTTTGTGAGTGGATTCAATAGGGGGAAATGAAGTGTCGCATATCAAATAATAGGTCAAGGACGAAGGTCAAAGGTCACTGTGACCCCAAAATCAGGAAATTATTAAAAATATTTTTTTTTGTGTCAGTAGATACATTAGTGGGACACGATGTGTCACCTACCAAAATGTAGGTCAAGGTCAAAGGTCAAGGTTACTGTGACCCCAAAATCGTGAAATTGTTAAAAATCATGATTTTTTGAGTCAATTGAGAAATTACAGTGGGCCGTTTTATCATGTACCAAAATTTAGGTCCAGGTCAATAGACAAGGTCATTGTGACCCCAGAATCAAGGTCAAAGGTCAGTGTGACCTAAAAATCAGGAAATCATTAAAAATTACTAATTGTTTGTGAGTGGATTCAATAGGGGGAAATGAAGTGTCGCATACCAAAAATTAGGTCAAGGTCAAAGGTCACTGTGACCCCAAAATCAGGAAAATATTAAAAATAACATTTTTTGTGTCAGTAGATACATTAGGGGGAACACGATGTATACCAAAATGTAGGTCAAAGATCAAGGTCACTGTGACCCCAAAATCGTGAAATTGTTAAATATCATGATCATTTGTGTCTATTGAGAAATCACGAGAAGACGGTTTGTCAGGTACCAAAATTTAGGTCTAGGTCATTGTGAACCCCAAAATCGTGAAATTCATAAATATCATGGTGTTTTGTGTCCATTGATACGTTGAGGGAAGACGATGTGTCGTGTACCAAAATTTAGGTCAAGGTTAAGGTCACTGTGACCCCAAAATCAGGAAATCATTAAAAATAACTTATTTCTGCAAGTAGATACATTAAAGAGACATGATGTGTTTCATACCAAAATGTGGGTCAAAAGTCAAGGTCACTGACCACAAAATCAAGAAATCATTAAGTCACATTTTCATATGCCTGTCGAAGACGAAGTCGTGTAATGCGATGTTGCGTTCTGTCCATTCATCCATTAACATTTGTTGTCCATGCGATATCAATTTGTCAAAGGTCAAGGTCACAGTTCCCCAAAACTGAATCAAGTTTAGCTGATTCTATGTGTTACATGTAGGTTGGAATACTCAGAGTTCTCTCCCATACATGTATATGGCATTTGTCCTGTGGAGTTGTCTCCCTTCTCTGATTTGCATAACCCATCACTATTGTATACAGGTTAATATCCGTAATTCAAGCGAACTGAAAATGGGTTACGCATAATGAAAATTGCGTAACCGAACCTATTGTTCGCGCAATTCGTGCAGCCCTGTTCATGAAAAATTCTCTCGCTTGAAAGGAATCCATTTGCAGGAAAACTACTATTTTCTTGTTGACTATTGTCAATTTCAGTATTGGATATGTGAGCTCTTGACTCTTGATTCACGGTCAACTTGTTACCAAGAGTTAAGCTCATTTTATTTTATCATTCAGTCTAAGATGTGATATATGTTACATTCTCTGAAGCACAAAATTGAAGACCTTTCTCTGGATTGATAGCTAAAAGTAAACAACCTTGAAATTTGGACCAATGTAATTCCAGATATACGGGCGTATATTGAAGCCCCTTTGGCTCTTGTCCTCTGTGTTTCTGTGTCGGTCTATTTATTTGATTGGCTGCACTGCAATCAAGAAATATATCAGTTGCGGGAAAATTTCGGATGTGTCTTAAAAGGTTTTGGGCTTTGAGTCACACAGGTCGGCGTTCTATAAAGTCGGTTACAGAACCGCTCACTTTTGTGAAAGGCGATGTGGCCGTGGTGGTTATAGCGCTGGTCATGTATGGTCATGCGGCTGGCGTCGTAATCGATGTGGGTTTGATGCCTATCAGAGTAAATCTTTGAAGACTGAAACGTACGGACATATGTTTTCAACCGAGGTTGAATGTATTGTTCAAAACAATGTGTTGCTGAATTCCACATAGATCACAGAAGCACTTATGTTTTACATTCGCTATTGACAATGGAACGAATTTAGTCTCTAACCACAATTAAAATAAATGTATTGTGGCCATGCAATGGGCGTTACATTGCCCATTGTCTTCTTGAAGTTATAATTCAGCTTGTAAAAGAAATTAATTTGCTGGAATCTCTTGTGTCGGACATTTTTGGTTCCGATCATATTGGCTTTACAATTCATTACGCCTTTCAACTGCGACATTAATTAGACGAGGATATTGTTGTTACAGGCACCGACTTTCAGATTCAATTCAATACAGACATAATAACCACACGCCTCGACCAAAAGCAATCGGTGTTCTCCATTATATATGTACGGTTGAGGAAACAGCTGATATCATTGAAGACCATTGAACGGTAAGCCAGAGAAAAATGGCAGAAAAACTCGAACACAAAAATCATTATTTGTGTAGAAATATGATGCCATTTCGTGGAGCTGTAAACACAATAGGGGGTGTAGTGCCAATGTCGTTTCGATCCCTTTTCAAACGAACAGAAAGAGATCAGTTTTAGCCGAGGGAACCTCGTGCCCCGGCGGAACTGAGCAGAGTGCGTCCTATTATAACCTATCATAACTTCAGATAACCATGAAAAGTGCTGGGCACGGGTGCAAATTGGCGACCCTTGTACCCGACCATGGCTCAAACCGCGCTCGAACGAATCGGGTAAACAATAGAATGAACTCTTTTCCACGGCTGTTTCACAACGCCATTGTCGTGCCTCTAGTTCGAGTATTTACCCACATATCACTTAAAAATTGTGCGGGCAAAAAGCTCTCCATTCATCCGGGATCTCTTTCTAATTGCCTCGTCTTCGTTAGCAGCGCGAGCGGAGAGCTGATCTAACGTGAAGTCCGAATTAACAACAGACAGACGGAAAATGGCGCATCAATGGTGGCGACATGGACTGTATGCTTGCCGTTCCTTTTATTCAACTTTTCTATTATATCAGTTAGAATAGTTATCTTTTTAACTGCCGCCATCAATTTGTGTAATCCACATTTTATGGACACAATCTGGAAACAGAACGGTTTAAATGAGGTCTACGCTTTGTGGAAATGCAGTTAGAATGTGCACGTGCACAGGCGGAAAGCGATCATTTTTTCACACGACTGTTCAGGACGATGTCGCTCCAAAGGCCAGTCTGGACTTTCTATATATACTAATTGCTAAATCTGTATCCTTCTAATGACAACTGTGCGAAGAGTTTTTGTGCGAACATTGGTGCTGTGTTTTAACTTCTATTTTATTTAGTTTTAGTCACCTTGTCGATAAAAGAGTATAGTTTGGAGATGAAATTAATAGGTTACGTGTACAGTCGCAATACCACAGACGCTGACCACATAAGAACCTCTGAGTGTTTAGTGTCGTTTGTTATTCCGGAAAATATGGATGTACATACTAGGCTTCATTCAAATTCTTAAAAAGTAGAGTCTTGACTTTTCTTGAAGGAGATGTTGTGAACATGTAGTATCAATCGTTTTGGTTTTATCAAGATCCAGCCAGTCAGTGCATATTATAGGCTCTACTTTTCCTCCCTCTGTTCGCTTAAACAATTACTTTTTTGGGGTCTAGTCAGGACCAGTTTTTCTCCCATCGTCAGAGTTTGTAACCTCCCAAAATATCGGTGTATGTCTGACAGTAGGAAGTATACAACTTGATGCCTGGGACGGGTAGGTCTAGACTCATATATGGAGTAAGTATGCTTCCCTATTATCGAGACAACCGTTCTAAAATTGAGACCAATCATCGTTCTAGCATACTTAGTGGTATGGACATTAATTCGATGCTTCAGTTTTCAAGTTGAATGATTTTGCAGGTTATTTGGCGATGAGAACTAAGGTTCGGTATTATGCACAGCCAAAACTATGGCGATAGCTATCTCTAAGAAGGCGAAAACAGCATCACCAATAAATGATGGTCAGTTACAACCATCACCATATTCCAACACCATTATAGGTACCATACCTCATACCTTATATGGTGATGGTCAGAAAATTACACTCATTGCTCGTCACCATTTATTGGTGATGACCATGTCCCATCACCAATAAATGGCAATGAGTGTAGATTTTGAGTCCATCACCATATAATGGTAAAGTGGAATATGGTAATGGTTGTGACTGGCCGTCAGTTAGTTAGAACGAGGATTGGTCTCAATTTTAGGACGGTTGCCTCGGTAATAGGGAAGCATAATTACTCAATATATGAGTCTAGACTGACCAGTCCCATGGCATCATATTGTGTACTTCCCACTGTCAGACATACACCGAAATTTTAGGAGGTTACAAACTCTGACAGTGGGAGAATGGCCTGTCCTGACTAGATTTCAAAGTTGTGACTGGCCGTCAGTTAGTTAGAATGAGGATTGGTCTCAATTTTAGGACGGTTGCCTCGGTAATAGGGAAGCATAATTACTCAATATATGAGTCTAGACTGACCAGTCCCATGGCATCATATTGTATACTTCCCACTGTCAGACATACACCGAAATTTTAGGAGGTTACAAACTCTGACAGTGGGAGAATGGCCTGTCCTGACTAGATTTCAAAAGTACTTGACATGTTTAAGCGATCAGAGGGAGGAAAAGTAGAAACGACCTTGTTCTCACTAACAAATGGCGACGACAGGACCTCGTCGCCGATAAATGGCGATGGGCCATCGCCATTTTTCTGACTGTGTGTTGGCGCTATTTAAGGGGCGACTACACCTGTATCACAAGTCGGATCAAGAACTACATGTACGTGTGTAACCATGTTGAATTTTCAAGTTATCTTTGTCAAGTTTGAACAATTACACTGGTTAATTTTTCTAATACATTGACGCACATCTTAAATATGGCGACCATGTTTCAATATATGCATGCCTACATTGGTTATTTGACGTTGATCAATTGGTCAAATACTATAACCATGTCCAGGTTTGTGGAGTAACTTTCAAATCTAGCAAATTGGGAGTTAATTTAGTGATTCATATCCGGTTTGATATGCCACTGGCAGTCGTCTTGGATATGCTGTCCATTTTGAAATAAAATCGAATGGATGCTAATTTATTATTCAGTAGTAGGCCTAGGTCAAGTGGTATAAGCGCGTCAAATTCAGTGGCTATAACCGTGAAATCCGACAAATTGGAAGTTAATTAGTGATTTAAGGCTGATTTCGCTGTTGCATCGGCGGCCATCTTGGATATGGCGGCCATAAGAAAATGCAATTTCAAGTGTTTACTTTAACTGTTCCAAGTTGCATGCTTTTATCTCAAAGAGCATAATTCCTCACGGCATGCATCATATTTCTATACTATTAGGGCTAAGGGAAGCCACCCCCCCCTCCCCCTCTCCCAACGAAAAAATAAAATAAAATAAAATAAAATAAAAACACAACAACCCCGCAACCAACCGTGTGTAATACGTCAAATTCGCCTCGCTGGAGACACCGTCACTAGACAGATGTGCATATGTGAGAGAGTGCCGTAGATTAAAAATCAGGCTCAATGTCGTATATCACAAACTGATCAACTCACAGGTGCGTTTATGCAGATCACGTGTTAGTCAGTTACTGTTGATGACAGCGCCACACACGTATAGCTTACTCATACAGGACAAAGGTCGTCCACGAGTTTTTAGTTTCTTACTGTTCTCCTTTTGATATCTTTCAACAAGTCATGTCGTTCACACCTGTGGTTAAGCAGTGCGTCGTGTAAAGGTGATCAGAAATTCGCTTTTTATCTTACTTCGAATGCGGTGGTTAGATCGTCTACATGGTGGTGTACATACATTCCATATTAAGTCAAGGTCGGTGGTTAGTGTTTATTATATCTAACCGAACTCGAGGTTACTCGTCTTTTCCGTCTACGAAAAGTAAGAATATTTGAATCGCTGTAAGCGTTTCAGGGAAAATTCAGCCTTGAGCAACATCAGAAATGTTTATTAGATGCGCCGCATCGCAATATTCCACATATCAGACCAGAACTACTAACGATAACTTTAAATGATCCTCTTCATCTTCATGCACACAGACCACTTTTTTACGTTCACATTTCGAACTAGCCTTGAAACATCAGATCACCTAAAGTCTTCAAAATCCGAGGTGTATCTACTAACCAGTGACGAACCAATCAGAACCTACACACCGACTGTGTGTAGGGTGATGCCTTCCCCTAGTACATACATGTAGGCAATGTCATTTATCCTAATATGGCGGTAGGGCTGGCCCAATATATAGGTCAGCCAATCAATAAACCACTCGTATCATGCCACATTTCGAAATTCAATAACGTCAATAATGTCTCGTGTCTATTTTTAAATTCTGTTGAAGACAGCTAGTGGACTAATATATCAAGGCAAGTTTAAAGTGTGAACGTAGAAATTGGCTTGTTTCTTGAGAGCTGACCCGGCACCGGCCGATATGTATCACAGCGCCCTCTATGCGCCTGTCGTATGACCCTATGTAGCCAACGTCACATAGCGCCATCTGTTTACACACAAAGTACACAAAAACAATAACAGTCTGGTCACCTTCCCTTCTTTCCATAACGAGCAAGGGCAGTAACTCTGTAATATAAAGGAAAATAGAGTAATAATACAAGCGTCTAGTCCGTCATTCATAATTCAGCCGTCGTCCATTAAAGAATATCCGCGTCCATAATCCAAAGACCTATTCCATATCCATATAACAGTATTAGCACCAAATTCAAAAAGACAATCATAGTATACATAAACATGGGCTAGTTTCCTGCAAGAGAGAAGCGGTCAACAGTTTTCAATGATGCCGACAAGACATCATGATGTTCCAAAAATATAAAATCCGTATCGCTGATCAGTATTTTTAATCCATAATAATCCTTGTAAAGTCGTCATCTAGAGATTGATGTATCTCAGTCACGCTTTGATTGTGACTGTTCATATGAGTACCATGAGGATCTTGAAGTACATGGGTTCATACGGACCCTAGCCCCGGGTTAAGCGGAATTAGACACAAGTTACGAAACGTAACGCCATAGATCTTGCACGCTACGTTCGTATTTTGCTATCAGCATGCGATATGTATCGCCAAATTTGAGAAACTTTGAGTGGAGGCGCTTGGTGGAATAGCCCTGTTTTATAAGTTTCTGCAACAATGTTTTGTGACGTTGATTAAAATCGTCACATTTAACACAGGATCTAGCAAATGCTACTAGGCGAGATATGTATACGCCATGTGCAGGTCGCACTGGAATATTACTGTGCAGAAAGGGATAGTTTACGATGTCGAAATTGTAATCATCTCTTTTGTCATAAAGTCGACGAGAGAGAATGCCCTCTTCATTTTTGTAGAGATATAAAATTTTGTAATACAAGTTTTTTGACCTATATAGATGGCCCGGATATCAGCGCCGTTTAATCAGAGGAATTAGGCTCCATGACACTCGTGTCTCGAAGAGAGTGGTCGGGTTTACCATTTACCAGGATCAGCAAATGAACTAAAAGTGTATATCATATGATTAGATCAGCCTACACCAATAGACATTGCACAGTTTTTACACATGAAAGGCTAGATGCTGCGTCGATACGCGGGGGATCATGGGTGTGACTATTATTATGTACGTTTCATAGGCTGAGTATTCAAGTTCTAGCATCAGCTCATCTCCCGTGATGCAACACTCGATTTTTGGATTGAATTTGCTCGAACACGATACATACAAATCTTACTGCGCAACTACGTCACATCATGTATTATAAGCAGGGAGGCGGTTTCCAACGCATTCTAGTTAGTTCAGTCTAAGGATGCAGACTTTTAGGTCATTTGCTCATGCCAGGATATATATACTTGTATGCCTCGTGTAGCAGCTCTGTTAGACTATTCCTTTTCAAACTGGTGAACGTTACACTGCCACATTTGATACTATCGTCTGTCCATTTTAATTAGTCGTCTACTTTGTGGTTTGTCAAAAATCAGTAGTTAACCTAGCTTAAATTTTCTTCCTTTTTGCAGCGTGTGTAACAAACTGAATTCTGCAAAATGACCACCACTCGTGTTGGAGTTGACAAAGTTCATTGATGCCATATAAAGTAATAAGAGGCGGCCGGTTTTGTGTCGCTTATATGCTAAGCCCGATGAAAATTATCGAATGATAAACCGCACACACATCTATGACCGTACACGGCATTATTGGCCTTTGTGTCAGTGAACACGACTACATTATGACGTCTCCGTATGTAATTAATCCCCGGTAAATGAAACTACAGTACTGTAGGCTTATATGGAGAGAATTACAAAGTTATTTCTAGCGTGATATATTATCAATATCACGGAGTCATGGTGCTCATTTTGTAGAGTTCGGTTTGTTATAGACGCTACAAAAAGAAAATTTATGCGGAGGTAACTATTGATTTTTGACAAGCTTCAAATTAGACTACTAATTAAAATGGACAGACTATAGCTTTCCAATTCGCTTGAGATCAGTAGTTAGTCTAAAAAGTATTCGAAATTCATTTTTTTTTTGTAGTTTTGGTTAGGTTTTTGTTAGGGTTAGGGTTTTGCTAGGGTATGTTTGTTTCGGTCATCGTCGTCGTGTGACCAATAAGGTTAGGTGCGACGTTAAACTTCAAACAACCAACCAATCAAATAAAAAGTATCACACGTCCAGAGTTATACTCCCATATTGAAATATTCCATTAATATGACAACGATATCAGAACCCATTATTGAATAGGCCTACTGATACACCAACATGTAGCTGTAAATTTCTCTTGTTTATAACGTGTTAAAGATACGGTACCGGTAATACACTACTGTCTGTCTCACATTTCGAACGTCACAGATATTCGGCAGTTAAATTCTCTCAGAGCAATGGCATTTCGTTCATCTAGATATGATTTGAATAGTTTACCCAGGCTGTTCATGATAATCTACTCAGAATCTAGGAAAATGTCTAATACATAGAATGTTATTTGAAAGAACATCAAGAGCACAATGACGGTTGGGCTTGCAACATTCGTCACTTAATTTTGGCGCATTCGACCTACGTTTAGGGTTGAATTTGTTGAAATTTCAGTATAAAACATATATAAATCATGTTTAGATCCTGTGCGAAATTTCACTGCTCTCACGTATTGCCGACAATCTGTGCCACTCGAAATATCAGACAGACAGTAGTAATCAAATAACTGCATCATGGCCCTTTAACATGGATTCCAGAACTCTATGGTATATACTTATGGTACATACATAAACGCACGTTTAGCTTTATCAATATATCCCATATATCATTTGCTATGCATGCCCTTGGGGCTATATAAATAAGATATAATATTAACATAGGACTTCAAGCATAACGTGATCAGACGATAGACTCACACCTCAAGGTGTACAACCTCATAAAGTAGTTTAATTCGTGTTGGAAGCCGGCGTGAAGACATGATGGTTTTTATGTAATTCGGGATCCGAAAATAGCTCTTCTGTAAAGGAGGTGTGATCTATAAAGGCGGACTCCAACAATATAATAATCCCCTGTTGTTGTGGACTACTGAGCGAGATCCCATATTTATGAACAGCCTCCGGGTAAATATAAAAACCTCTTAATATTTTGTGATTTACGTGAAATGGGGTACACAACCGAGCTGTTTATATTGTATACTTTATCCACTATATTTGAAAAAAGAAGAGAGATACAAATCCAAATACAATAGAATCATCCCTCTAGATTTAATGGATGCAAACTTGTCATATTTTTCTTTATCTCAGTTTATCAGTAGGCCTAGTACACTTTTTTTTTATTTCAACTATCGTGGGAATTTAATTCTTGATGTTGATAATTCACGAAAGACTAGAATTATAACAACATAGTGATTCATTCGCAACTTCTCGGGAATCCCCGGTGGCTGATAGTCCTTCGAAGGCCATGGACGCCATAGTGGACTATAACGTGGTCATGTGACGTATGACTAGATCACGTGACTACCCTCTGTCCCAGCAAATACATCCTAGACGGCTTGCCTGATTTATCCCGAAATAAAGATGGATATAGTCCGAAACCGGTCATGTCTAGACAAACCTCCATCCGGCAAGTTTCAGCCAAAGATGGTAGCACAACATCAAGTAGAACTCGACATATTGTTTGCAATTCATGGGCGTCAGACAGAGTTCTCAACTTAGAGGGGAGAATATGATCTTTCGAATCGGATTACCTCCCCTCAGCCCCATTCGAATGCATGGGTTGTTTTCACTCACACTAGAGGGTGCAACAATAATTGCCTCCCCTGTCGACAGTTCCCCATCCGCAGTGGACCGATCCACAACAGCGTTGATTTTCAACTGGCGGATTCGAAAACAAACTGTGGCATCACTGGTACTATAACACGTTTAATGTCAATGCTAATAGTTTGTGATTCCATTGGTCAGAACAAATATGATTATTAGTACATTCGACGTAAATTTTGGATCCGTAGTGTATATTGAACATTCCCTACTCGCATCGATTGCATGTACAGCCGAACTGACTTAAATCATATCATGGGACATTCAGCTGCATTGGATTTCCAATGATCATGGATGACATACAGCTCGACTGAATTCATGTGGCGATATGTGACACACACCTGCACAGATTTTATATGATGATATATCATATGCGCATTCATCTACACTAATTTTATATGATATCGCATTGTGCCACACTGCTACACTAATTTTATGTACTAGAAGTGAAAATTCCCGCATATATATTTGCAGAAAATACGTTCTAAATCCTTATTATGTGCCATACAGATACACTGACTGCGTATATCACAACCAGTGGGTGATTTTGTCAACTATACGTTCAGGTAACATGAGTAGTGTGACTAACGTCACTGGACCTACGAAGTAGGGTGGTCACCTAAGTAGGTCGGATTTTCATCAAAAGTAGGTCAGATCAGAACTCGCTGGTAACAGTCCACTAATGCACGTTCATGCCAAAAATCAAGGTTCTAATGTCAACGGTGCTCCTTATTTTGCCGTAGAAAGGATTCGGAATAAATCGTAAATCTCTCAGGATATTTGATGGCGGCGAGGAAAATGTGAAGGGAAATGTAGAGGCTGGATGACGTCACGTCCGGTGACGTCGATAATGTTATAAATATAGGAAAAAATGGCGGGGAAGGTATAGAGAATTTGGGGGTAATGTTAACGATATGGGGAGGATATCAAAGGTTATAGCCATAGTTCTGGCGAGAGATATGCATAGCAATACACGGATACCTCGAGGAAGATAACTTGAGGGTCCAAGTGTAATGTTATAGGTCAGCTAAGTAGGCCAAGTTTTCATCAAAATTAGTCAGCTCAGAACTTGCTGGTAACAGTCCCCTAATACACGTTCATGCCAAACATCAAGGTTCAAATATTAACGGTTCTCCTTATTTTACCGACGAAATTATTCGGATAGACTCACTCACTCACTCACTCATCACCGGACAATTTGCAAATGAGAGCCTACTTCGTAGGAAAAAGAAAGTAATGCACTGATTCAGCCTGTCGGGCAATGTTCGTACTATCAAATTATGGGCCAAGATAGCTCTACAATTGGATGATATATTCATATAAAGTGATGGTAGCTGAAAAACCGATGAGTTCGAAATATTATCTGAAAATTTGGTATTAATCCACAAAGAAATTAACGAGCACTGCCAATATTCACGGCGAGTTTGATTTCAGTAGTGTCTTCAAACCGAAAGTAGTAAAATCGGGCACCTTGTTTCAGTCGTTTTGCAACTGGTCGACATCGTGTTTTCATAGAGCCTAGATTATCACTGACCTATTGTGATTAAACACAGCATCCGGGACTTATTGGTCTGGTTTCAGTAAATTAGATTTCTTTTAATGAAATATTATTTAATATTGTCAGGGACAGGTAAATAATTATTTTCGCCTAACCTACAGTCAGAGGGCACTATTTCTACGATCATACTATTACCCAGTACCACGTCTCATACTGCTCCTTCTACACTACTTTTTACGTAGTGCCCTTTGTCTAGGGTGATATCGCCCTGATAATGTTTTCTCTCAGAGCGATAATCCAATATAGCACCCTAGATCTAGGGCACTATGTATTTTATTATTCTGAATGTCCATTTAAATAAATTTATGTGGACTCACAAACTTCAAAACAAACTTTTTTTTACATTGACAAGCATGTCGGCTGCCAATGCTGACACATTTTTGGCGCTGCCTGTGGATTTTTGGGTCGTCCGGGTGATATTTTACGTCGATCGGTGAATACCGGAATGGGAGGGTGATATTGTATACAAGTATCGCTCTCACCACAAGAACAGCGTGGCGTCGTGTATATTATCTACTTGGGCCTAACCAATCAGAATACTGCGAACTACATGAAGTATAATAATACACATTAGCACCGTCGGACGGACGCAAGCCTCCTAATGTAGACTACTTGCCAAACAGCATTTTCACAACGTCAAAGTTCCTTTTTTAGCCAAAGGTGAAACCTTGATCATCTTTCACAGCAGACCGCATTCCGACCATTTTCAGTATATACGAATCTGTGAATGAGAACTGAGGATAGGAAGTCAGTCATCTGATGAATGTGTCCAATCAAAAAGCTTCGACAGTGGACAAAATGGCGCAGATGTAACATGTTCGCTAGGAAGTCAATCATATGGGATGTCACATGATAACTTGCCATGGTAGCGTGGAACAAGTAATCTGAATCGTCAAGCAACATATTTCATTATTAGGTCGTCTTATTTATCCGAAAATAATTTTTACTTTAATGCAAATAATGTATGAAGATATCTCTTCGACTTATGGACATTTATTTTTCGATTCCAGTCGAATAGCCAGGGACATCAGGGAGGAGGAAAAATGTACTACAAGGTGTTACATCCACATGTCGTAGACCTAAGGAAGCTGAAAAAGTTGTAAACGTCAGGGGTGAACTACATACACGGACAACTCCTGGTTTAAACGGATTGAGGATAACCCTCAACAAGGACAGGACCAAATCATGAATACGCATGAAATTGGACGACGTAGAAGAAAATATTTTTCAGATCATGAGTGTGAATTATGAAGAAATAATTAATCATAGAGAGAGAGAGAAGTGTAGTAATATATATTTGGAGAGATATATGTTTATCCATTCCATAAAGTAGAAAAATGGTGAACAGGTTTATGATGAAGATGAATCTGGTAAAATGGCAAAGAGTGATTATATTCCAACAATGGAAAAGAGACGACGTCAACAGTTTTATGATCACATGAACAATATGCAATGTTATGAATTTACAATGATGTTTTGAAATGTTGTAGTTTATCTGGTTGATTAATGAAACATGGGTTTAAAGGTCAACCCAAACGATCTGAGGTCAAAAATATAAAAAAAAATCCTTTCAATTCTGAAAATAATGATATTTTTCTCATAATTTTGTGCCGTCTGGTTGGCGAGATATTGCCGTTTGAAAGGTGAAAATCGCTCTCCTGTCAATTCCAGCTGTGACGTCACGGAGGGACAGCCGTCTTGTATTCTCTATGTCAAAGCCGTATACCACAGCCATAAGTAGCTGCTGATTTATGGAGATTTTCGGAGTATCGGGGCATCATTTGTTAAATATGCCGCGACGTTGTGTAGTGGGAGGTTGCAGTTTTACTACAGATGGCGGTGTTAGTATTCATTTGTGGCATAAAGACGAGAAAATCGCTGCAAATTGGACGAAATTTGTACGCAACACGAGGGTGTGGAAAGAGGGCCCGAGCCAGTACTTTGCTTGGCACATTTTGACAGAAAGACATCATTCGAGGACCTCTATAGCGTAGCAGTTGAATTCGGGTACAAACCAAAACTAAAGAGAACAGCTATTCCAACTATCAAACCTAAGAACAATCAGAATGTGACGGCAAAGAAATCGGACAAGGAGAATCTACCACGGACATCGGCTGAACGAACCTTGCCTGCAAGCGAGGCCTCGGGCAGGGAGACGCTGTACATGCCCTGCTCGCTTTCGCGTCCCCAATGAACGCCCAGAATGCTATCCATGATGTGGCATTTGTTGCTTGAGCACCTACAAGTTAGACTGGATGAGTCTCTATTTCATATGTACTATTTAATAATAATAAAATGATCTTTCTTAAATATATATACGTTTGATAAGTAAATAAATAAATAAATAAAAATATATTAAAAAAAAAATGAAAAAATTATTTCAAGTATTTCTTAATAGGCAGAGTTACTTCCTTTTGTTTCCCCTTTAAAATACATTATGAAACAGGGGCTGGGTCCAGTCTACCTACAAGTGTGAGAGTGCATGTAGATCAGACAACGACAAAGTCGTAGTGATCGGGCAAACCGGTCACCTTTTATTGTTTTTTTTCTGAACACCTATTGGTTCTGAACACCAATTGGAGTGAATGGCTGTAGATACAGAAGGGATAATAATACTTTCATAATCCTTTGTCATTTGAGATTGTGGAAATATCATTCGATTTCAATTTAATTGACGTAATTTGTCGAAAATTGAGCAAACGTGAATGCCGATCCATCACGTCGTTTCGACACCCACTCACCACGGCTTACTTTTCGTCATGAATGTTCAAAGTTTTTTATCAAACTATAAAATTCTGAAATTGGTATTTCATGGGGATTATGAGAAAACAAACAGAATTCAAATCGGACGTATATCAGTAGAGTTATCAACAGTTTACTGTCCATTCTGTCGAATCCCGGAGTTTATCCCTTCGAAAAGGCCGTCTCGGCCAGTAACAACAACAACACAAACGTGCTCGTTCTTTACATCACAGAATCGTTCTACATTCAATACAGTTTGAAATATATGGACATTTGGTCTTATAGATGACGATAATAAAGTTTCCTGTCAAGTTTCATACCAATCTGTATTCAACAAACGACCTCTCCGAATCCTGTCGTCGTCGAGTTCCACGTTGTCAGAAAGTTGTCACTGTCAGAGTCGGAGCCGTACGGCTCAAATTGATAGGGCTGAATTCCGTCGTTGGTCTTCAAACAACTGTTATTTTGCCCGTCATCATCTTCCTCTATGTTTACTTCATCTTCTTGGCGAAAAATATTTCCATCTAAGGAGCTGATATCGCTCGAATCGACATCTGAATCGGAGCTCTGACTGCATTGGCTTTCCATGTTATCCGCTATTTTTTCTCAGGCCCTGCGTGACGTCATCAACCCAGCTGTGAAAGTGTGAAAAAGCCCACTTTGCTCTCATATTACGTGTGTTTCTGATCAGATTAGAATTTTTTCAATATTTTTTTCATACAAAGTGAAGTATGAACTATGATTTTTAAGGATTTTTAGACAAAAAAAAATTCCGTTTGGGTTGACCTTTAAGTGTATATTGAGTTTGTATTCCTTTCTCTGTCTTGTTTAGGATATCCCATATATTGCTATAATATAATCGATTCCTTTCTTTCTATGTTCATATTGAAAAGGATAGAATTATTCTCCCAGTTTCTCCAATGTTGACTATATAATCTTACTTCCGGTTTGATGGTGGGATTTCTACGTTACTAGTGTGTTTAATTAATTGCCCTTAACTTAAAGGGAAGTGGACTCCTTTATGATTGGTTGACGTTTTCTACAATATCATTGTACTTTGGAAGGCAGATTTTGGTCCCCTGCTATTTCTTATTTTTGGTTATTATTTCTTTCCTTTAATAAGGTGTACTAACTGCGTAATGTATACAAAGGAATGCCAGTGAGGGGAAGACATGCAGCTCAGTGAGCAAGACCAGAGAACAGATTCACACCTTTCTTAAACAAAAGGAGAATAACACATGTCATAAATCTGTCATCTATAACAGGCTCTCGTTCAAGGAATTGAATGAATCAGGAAGAATTCCACTCTCCTGTAAGATATTTGAATAAGATAACCCGAATAGGATATAGCTCATATATCAGTCTCATATGCGAGTTGTAGGTTTTAAGATCAAGACTGAGTTACCACCCCTTATTGTCATCTTCTCAATAGTATCCAAATAAATACATGGTTGTGTAGTACACGTTCGCACGTGTGGCGATTGGAATGGAATGGTTGTGCTGATTTCTTTACTCTAAAGGTCACACTGCCATGTGATCAAACAGGGTCGAAGTTTCTTTACAAATTATAGCTACATCTTCAACATGGTGGATGCTGTAATATAAACCAGTTTCACGACGACCGCTAGCCTCAAACCGCGAAGCCGGCACGGGTTCGAGCCCGGCTGGTGCATGTGTGAAAGTTCTTCAGTTACTTGCCGATGGGCGGTTGTTCTCTCCGCGTACTCCGGCTTCCTTCACCATTCAAACTTCCTGTCACCATATGAGTGAAAGAACCTTGAGTGTGACATTAAAACCAAATTACCCCCCCCCCCTCCCCGCCCAGTTTTACAACTCCTCCTACACTTGATATTATTCCTTCCTCTCCGCCCTTATCCTGAACATTCGCCATTAACCTTGCAATACGTCACCTTTGGTGATGACGTCACTTCCGATGATTATTATGTCACTTCCTGTCATGACGTCATTCCAGATCATGTTACTGAACCCGTAGCTCAAAGACCCTAATACCCACTATTTATGTGTCATAGAGTTTTGACCTATGTGTCAAGGCTTCTCTTTAGGTTCAAAATAAGTATCATCAGATTGACGTCAGCAAATGATGAATAGTTGTCTTTATTATTTCTTTTCTTAAGGTATACAAACTTCATCCTTCTTTCCTTCCTACTGTTTATATGAGAAAGAATTCATGCTGTATGATAAATTACTACATGTTTTTGCTATTATTTATATTTATTCCTCTCGCGAGTCTCTTAGTTGAAGAAATTACATCACTCTCGTATTTGATGAGATAATTAATGTCAAGTTGGAGCATTCAAAACATATAATTATTTTATATCTATTTGTACAGGTATCTGTACCCTCGGGTGAACTCTTATGTGGCTCCTTATATACGTCTATTCTGCTCGTGCCGATTTTTTTTTCGTTCAATGTGCCTCACTTTTTATTCGCCCATAAAAAAAACAAGCGCTTCTGTGTTTCACGGGGACAATTTTGCGTGACAGATTGGTACCACACTATCAATCACTCGACTTTACCTGGGGGCTCAAGCCCTTACAGACGGGAATACAGGCTTTAAACTTTTTAGTCTCGCTCTTTTGACTCCTGATGTCTCCAAGCAATAGATCTACCACAAGCAAACTTTCATGTGAGAAACTGCTTTATATTTTAATGTTGCAGATAAAAAAAATGAAACATGGACGCAAATGATTTTCAATCCACACGTTTCTACATGTAATGAGAGTATGCAAAGCGAAAAGAGTGGATTAAACCAACTAAAATTTACCAATGCAAAATCGAAAATTAGTTTTCATTTTAGATTGATTACCATAATGATACGCCATTAATCGTTCACATTCGCGTTGCCTTGGTAATGGCGACTACGGCTACCCAAAGGTCAATACATACGCTTTATATTAACCCTACCTGGCCTGGGGGGGGGCGAAATGGCTCCCCCTACCACACTTTTCCGCGCTATCTCCGGAACGACAAAAAAATGAAGAGCTGAAACTCCGAGACTTTATAATTTATCATATTGTGGTCATTTTGAGCGTATTTACATAACCCCCTGAGCAGAGGATCATGGGAATATTCAAGATGATGGCCACGCGGGGTGACAGAAAAGTGATGTTTTTGTCATATTTCTTCAAAATTTCTGCTTTTCCACGATGAAAAGCGGGCAAAAACTATTTTATTTCACATCACATAAATATTTACTAATTTATCATGCCATTTTTGTGGAGAAATTGCATAAATAAAAAATTCGGAAAATCTGACTGAAAAATCTACCAAAAAATGCCGTTTTTGATAATGACGTCACTGTGACGTCATCAAAGCGGCCATCTTGGATTTTTTACATTTTCTGGTAAAGCTTGACCCAAGGGTATAGTGTGGTAAGTTTCAGCCCCCTAGCTCAAGGGGTAATAAAAATAATTAGGGGGGGGGGTTGGCCCCCCCCTCAGCCCACAACAGGGCATAAAAAGCCCAGGCCAGATAGGGTTAACGATTCATAACATGTTCATTAATTCACCAGGTCAAACGGGTTTTCCCCTATTTAAAGCAGAAATTGCTCCAATTTTGGCAGATTGTCTATGCTAAAATGAAAACAAGAGACTAAAAATAAATCTAGAGTTACAATCATAGTATATAGGCTAGTTTCCTGCAAGAGAGAAGCGGTCAGCAGTATTCATTGATGTTGTCGAGACATCACGATGAAGCAAAAATATCAAATCCGTATCGCTGATCTGTATTCTGAATCCACAAGAGTTTCGTTCTAAAGTCGTTATCTAGAGAATGAGTTATATCAGTCACGCTTTGATTGTGGGTGTTCATAAGATTGTGGATGTTCATAAGAACATCATGAGGATCTTGAATTATATGGGTTCATACGGACCCTAGCCCCGGGTTAGGCGGAAGTAGACAAGTTACAAAACGTAAAGCCATAGATCGTATTTTGCTATCAGCATGCCATATGTATCGCCAAACTTGAGTGGAGGCGCATGACGGCATAGCCCTGTTTCTGCAATACGATTTTTTGACGTTGATTAAATCGTCACATATTACACATGATCTAGCAAATGCTTCTAGGCGAAAAATTTATACGCCATGTGTAGGTCCCACTGGAATATTGCTGTCTAGAAAGGGATAGCTAACGATGTCGAAATTGTTATCATCTCTTTTGTCGTAAGACTCACTTTTTATAGAGATATAGGTCTAAATGTGCCGTTACGGTTAACTGTAGTTTCCTTCAAATAAAGTGAATTTGGACATATAGAGCCTTCACTACGTCATATAAGATCGTCTAAATAGCGTTTAGTTAATGAGAAGAAACGGGCTTTGAACTGATCGGTTTTTGAATGGCCTTGGTTGAGTGTCCAAACCCTTCGTTTGAAGAAGTTTCGGTTTGTTATTGAGAACTGTAACGTTTTTCGAAATTGTGTTTCGTTATTGTTTATAGTATGGGTATAGCTTGTTATCAAACAGTGACATTACTCAAAGCCCTCTCAATACTGGACCATTCCCCATAGAATACTGAATTTAACTGGGATTCCTTTTACATCTGTTTGCTCTAAGTTATAAGTGTACGAGGCCGCTTTTAGCTTTGGAACAAGGACAAACTTTGGAAAAAGAGGCACAGCTCTTTAGCCCCACATATATCTAGAGTATCCGCGACATTTCGGCAAACGACATTTCGGCACGCCATATTCCGGCACGCGACATTTCGGCATGCGACATTTTCTCATCCCCCGCCCCCACCCTCTTATCTGCAGTTACCGTTAAAGGACCGGCTATAATTGGATAATAACTGAATTAGGAGTTTACAGAAATACATTAATATGGGAAATTTTAAAGCTATGTTTTGCTTGTATCAAGCTACTTTTACGTATATACTAATGTCACTTAGAACGTGGGTAGCATTCATTTAATCTAAGTATTTTTAATATGGCATGCACTTTCTTGGTAAAGCGCAAATACTTATGGGCCAGTCCCGAGCGGTACTCGAATAAACGCGCCAAGTCACCAGCCGTAAATGCAAGCGCTCTAAACCACTCGGTCACACCAGCTTCCATAAAAGAGGAAGTCTAGACTGCGTACATTTACTACTCTTCTGATAGACTGAATATTGGCACAGTTCAAATGTCAAAACCTGCTGTTGCATAGGGCTTACTTCATTAGAAACAATGACTGTCTAACCGGCACTGAAAATCCTTGTGTGAAATGCAAGCTCAAGGGCATGGCGATGATAGCTGGAAATCCAATTTATGGTTATTCGCGGGTAGTGTTGTGGCAAAGTTCTTTGTTCTGATCGTACATTTCATCCCCAGTGGTTGTTTTGAATTAGCGCGTCGGTATCTGAAGCCTGCGGTTTCGCCTTGACACCCGATGTCGATTTCAAACCAGTCAGAACTCAAGCTTCGCTGCGGATTGGCCTGATGAGCTGCTTCAGCGCGCTTACTGATTGGTTCGGTTTAGTGGAAACCCCTCGAACTATTTATATCCAGAACTGCTATCGGTAACTAACCAAGCCAGTGTATCGATCGTAACCCATCGATTGATACACTGGCTCGCGAGGATGCGGCTTGAGCGGTAATAGATACAAATATTTCAGAGTGATGATGTAATAGCTATACTAAGTAATCTGATCGAAAATGATGAACCATGTGACCGCCAGACGGAAGAAACGGCACAATCGAAAGAATAGTAATAGAACTCAAGTTCTCATGCAGAACAAATACCTGTGAGGTCCGACGCCGACCGAGCGCTTCATTCTTCACTATGTTTAAAAATCACAAAAATACAATCAAAGGCGTTGTAGAGACGACAAGGCTCGGGAACGAAATGTCCACCAGCAGAATATCGTCACAATTAAAGGCAACAATTAAAGGCAACATTGAACGGGTAGTGGACTAGACTTAGAATGTCCAGCCATGAATTGAGAATTGAAAATATAGAGAGGTACATGTAGATCGGCTTGTTAGTTACTGATGAGGAAGTGTTTCAAACAGAGAGTTTGGTTTGCCCTCTATATATGAAGAATTGAGTATGAAACATCTATTTCCTACTATGGGAAACCGAGTGTTTTCAAACTGGTGCATTTGTTAACAGGGAAAAGTGTTATCTTAGAAAAACAGCGCTTTTTTGTTCATTTTTGCTCCGAAAGTCAAAATACATTTATCTGCTGGTTAATCATTCTCACTGTACATGTATTGGTATTCATTACCGGTATTGATGATGTTATTACCGGTATTGATGATGTTATTACCGGTATTGATGATGTTATTACCGGTATTGATGATGTTATTACCGGTATTGATGATGTTATTACCGGTATTGATGATGTTATTACCGGTATTGATGATGTTATTACCGGTATTGATGATGTTATTTGGTATTCATTACCGGTATTGATGATGTTATTTAAGTGTTTGCACCGTTACGTGTCTGTATTATCAAGGCTGATTATTTTATGTATACACTTATTGACCCTGTCCGTCTGGAGAGCATGTCTGATTGATCATACGTCAATACAATACTACTACTACGTAATACTACTACTACTACTGCTAGTGTTAACCAAGTACACTTCTAAATTATCATTCAATCACATGAAGTTTCCCACAACAATATCAGGGCTGATCAAATTTATTAGAAGTGGATGTTGGTAAAAAGTTAATAATAAGAAAGAAAAAAAAAGAAATTATGCAAATAATCCATTATTTCTTAGTTTTTGAATGATTTTTAGAGAGTAATGAAGTTAATTAGAACGAGCGATTGAACTTTACACAAAAAACGGGAGTGATTACATTCTACTAGAATATCGGCGCGATAAGCGAGTTCGAATCCCGCTGACGACCAATTTATTTTTTCTCTCTCAAACATCATTTCATATGTATATTACACTCAAAATAAAATTCCGTTTACTCGAACGGAAAAAATCCGTCCCCAGGGAATCAAGGGAATATTCCGTTATTGTAACGGATTCCTATTTTTTAACGGATTCAACGGATTTTATTATCCGTTAAATTTAACGGAAAAGTCCGTCCCCAGGGAATCGAGGGAATATTCCGTTATTGTAACGGATTCTTATTTTTTAACGGATTCAACGCTGGGCCCTTGCTGGTAACCGGAAATTTATTAAATTTTATCCCATGCAAACTGGGTTTATATTGAGTGGACTTTTTCACGTAACTCTAACGTCCGAGTTAAGAGAAAAATCCTCTCAGTATATAGATCATCGGAATCGTTCGTAATATCCAATGTTTAATGATTTTAACTCAAACCGCATTGATATTGACTGCGCTGATTAACTCTCATGTGGTTTTTAATTCAGTGCTTTCTCTTTGTCGAGGAAGAAATTTAAAAAAATAAAAATTTTATCGATCGGACAGAGTCGGACATGTTTGGCATATAATTCCGATATTGCTCATTAATCGCAAACGTAATTATACATGCAGATAAATTTTAAAATTACAATTTCCTGCTCATAAAAGTAAAACAAATGAGTAGGTTCATTCAAGTTAGATAACTCTTGGTGCGGTGATGCCCACGACGGCCCGGTGTGGTTAGGTTAATGTGGAGATGCCTACACAGCCCAATTCAGAATGTGGGCTTCCCAGTACTTAACCCACTTGGGGCCAGTGTAGGGTTGCCCATGCCCCCACAGCCCGCGACATGCCCACGTTTGCCCAGGTGGGACCAATAATTACTTGCTGACTGGGATATTCCGTTGATGTAACGGATGAGTCCGTCAGTGCAATACAACAACGGAAGATTCCCTTACTATAACGTACTATTTCCGTTTATATAACGGATTAATCCGTTAAAACTATCTAACGGATAGTAATACGTTAAATTTTAACGGATTATTATTTTGAGTGTATATGCTCAGTGGCGGGCTATACGCCGAGAGAGAAGGTTGGTCATCACAGGGGCAATCCACGGGTGTAATACCTATGGGCCGTCATAGCTCAGTCGGTAGAGCATCGGCGCGATAAGCCGTGGTCGTTGGTTCGAATCCCGCTGACGAACAATTTATTCATTCTCTCTCAAAATTCATTTCATAATTCTAATAGAGTGATTGAATTATAGGAATTACCGTACATTCATTGTGGACGATGATTGTCCGATGAATGTCGGATCGGACAGCTGTATTTTGTTGGTTACGCAACATAGCTCCCGAAGACTGCATATATTCTCAACTAATCGGACCAAGGCAATAAAAACTATTCATCCGAAAAATATGTATTCTACAACCCGAAAGGGTTATAGTGAAACAATATCTCTGTTATTGCAATTCGTTTTTTTTACTTGAATTCTATACGCAGCTAAGAAAAACTTTTGAAAAGATGAATGTTTTTTATACTTTATATCTGTAAGAAATATCGTGAGAAAATCGTACCTCATTTAACGCAGTTATACCGTAACTATACACCAAAACGACAAGATATGCCTATATATAGCTGTAGGCACGTACATTTAAGTGTCAACGTTGAGTTTTATTAGCAACAAAATAATACTATCTTAATCGTTAGACTAAGCATGTATTTGTCCATTGGACAGTTACATACTTTACATACTAATAAATTCTCCTTACTGCAAAATGTGGGCAATTTACAATAGATATTCACTTATCTCCATGCATCGATCTTATCTAAGTTATGCAATATGATGGAGAAAGCGTCTTGCATCATTTATTTTATAACTAGAAATGTTGATTTTCCCTTGATAAATCAATATTTTTAATTTGTGAATCTAGACAACCGTGTCATATATTTATAGGGAAGATATTGATCCGTGCAATTCAAATTGAGATATGACGTTTTATTTTGCTCCTTTTGAATTATTGGAAGTTTTGCTTTATTTTTTTCTTCATGAAATTCATTTATTGTGTTCAAAGTTTGGTAGTCTAGTTTCAAAGTTTGACAGTAAAATGCGTGGGAAATATACTAGAAGTTTATACCAGTCTTTGCGTGGAATACTATATATAATAAGTTAAAACAGTCTTTTGTGTGTGATACTATATAGGTTATACCAGTGTAGATATACAGGCTGGTATTTCATCGAGAAGATAAATATTTTCAAGAGCCAACATGACGAGGGGAAACATTTTTCCTCGAGACGGAAAAAACTGTCTCAAGACGCACACAAATGCCTGGTATAACGAATTTATAACATTAAAGAGCTATTTCCTAGTTAATCACCAACTCAAAAGAAACAACGTTGAACAATGTTAAAAACAATATTGCCACTTCATACAATTCAGTGATATGTGCAGTCAGATTTTGCGTTGACTCCTTGTACGTACAGGATTTGCCTGCAGCTGTTGTGCGTGGATCCTTGACAGCGTCCTTGCTACCGATATCCATACTATTAACAGAACCGGCCTGAAATGTCCGTCTGTCTGTCACAGATAGCGCCCGTTGATACCCTTGTAAGTGGTTTAAAGCCACCAAACTTGATACACAGTCAACTCGGGACTCGATATTCGGTCTCGGGCCGATACAGTCAACTCGGGACTCGATATTCGGTCCAGCACTTGTACAGTGAACTCGGGACTTGATATTCGGTCTAGGGCTGATGCAGTCAACTCGGAACTCGATATTCGGTCTCGCACTTATACAGTGAACCCGGGACTCGATATTCGGTCTCGGGCTGAGTCCCGGGCCTACATCAAAACAAGCATGCAATTATCTATACATATCAAGGACGCACGTGCAATATGCTAGCGTTCCCAAGGATGCACGCGCGACATCTCATCAGTGAAGTCGATAGACAACACCACTCGCACACGTTATCATGATAATCGTGATATCTTCAGCCTGATTGGTCAATTTCTGCAGCAGTATGCGCATAGTCGACCGCGGATTCAGTCAGGAAGGCTTGTATCAGGGCGAGTGTAGATGGTTTGCAGTTGACCTATGGATCATAAGGTACCGGGAATATGATAAACAGAAGACATTCAACGCCCGTAATCCCTGTGACCAACTGAGACTTTGGAAAACGTTTTGGTGCACTAGGGTACAAGAAACCCTAAAACAAAAAATAAGAATCTCATTTTTATGACTACTTCATATTGGAGCCGTTAAAGCAGAACATTTATGCCAATCGACATTCTCATTTTCATTATAAGTCTTATATATGTAACTGTGCTAAAGTACACGCTTAAAACTAAAGTGTTGTAAAGTGTTGAAATAACACTTTAAGTGTGTCCACAGGGACTGCACTTTAAAGTGCTGTCCCTGTGGACACACTTAAAGGGTTATTGCAACACTTTACGAGTAGGTTTCGACACTTAGTTTTAAGCGTGTATGCAAATGCTTTATCGTACGAATACCATGGTTGGAATACTGTATGCCTGATTGGGATCAGAAAGCATGTCTCACCACAACACGAGAGCATGACACACGATTGGTTGCATTTATTACCTCGATATGTCTGTTTAGGTTTCTATGCTTCCTCATTTTGATCAATTCATTATTGACATATGAGCTGTCAAATTATTAGGGTTTTTTTCATTAAGAGTCTTCGGTCAAAATTAGACGAAATATCATTACTGCCCTCTGATCGCTCCATTAAGAAATAGCGCAAATACGATTGAAATTCCGTGCAGTCTTCGGTGTAACACCAGACAGTGCATTTACATGTGGTCGTCATATTGGGAACTCCATACATTAAAACCGTATAAATTAAAATATTAGACATACCGTTCCGCATTCTACAAGGACGTACCGAGAAGAGCAATGGGTATTGATACACTTAAGATAAGGCCGGTGATTGACAGTCAAATTTATGGCTCTCATATCACTTGAGATCAGCATATAGTACAGCAAATCAAGCTATATACGGTATTACTTGGTAGGCATAGTGATAATACGAGGAGGAGGGGGAGGGAATTTGGCTTAATGTCACACTCAAGTTTGTTTCACTCATATGGTGACAGTCAGCTTGGATGGTGGAGGAAGCCGGAGTACCCGGAGAGAACCACCGCCCTTCGGCAAGTAACTGACAAACTTTCACACATGGACCAGCTGGGTTCGAACCCGTGCCGGTTCAGCGGTGCGAGGCTAGCGGTCACCAGCGAAGCGCCTTAGACCACTCGGCCACCGACGGCCTGTGATAATACGATTAAGGGATATTGTCATATATGGATAACAACTTTGCCAGGGCGAGAAAATGACCCTGTATTTCCCAGATCCCTTCTGTTTATTAGGTCATTCCTGAACGATTCCAAAATGATGACTGTAGTTTAGATCAAATACAACGAAACCCAGTAAATTTTATATTTTCCGACAACATGCCATTGCAGAACGAAATCATACTATAACATGTATAATTTAAGGCTGGCTACGACCAAGCTTTGTTTTACTATGTTTTAAGTATATAAACGATAGGCCATGTAAAGTCAAACTTCATCAAATCTTTCCTAAATCCCATAATTTGACCTATACGATCCTATTGGATTTGAGAAATTTTGCTCTGTCCTAGGATGCTGTGCAATAGGAAGAGCATGTACTCTACTCCACGAGGAAAAGTGACAAAATTCTACATGATTGAAAATGACAAATTCCTGCAGGATTCATACAGACGTTTTTGTTAAGGGCATTGAACAATGTAAATGGATGCAAAAGATGTATGTAGAATTACCACAGGATAACTAAATACAAAAGTCAGATCAGTAGTTAACCGTCCTCCAGTTTGTGTTTTTTTTATGAATATATATATATATGTACGAAATACCATAATAATTTAGTGGAGAACCTGTGGTGATGGACGCATATATGCTTAGGCTGTATAGTATGCTCAAGACAGCCAAACACAAGCAGATTCGACATTTAGCAGATAGCAGCCGTCTAAGTTGCATTTCCTTTGTTATTAGTATATATATGATATGCACTAAATGGAGCATGTACATGGTTTGCTGAGGCTGTATGTAGAATGCTCCGGATATCTAAATATTAGCATAGATCCGACATTTAATAGCTAGCCATCGTCCAAATTGTTTATGTTATTAGTATATTCATGATATAAATCAATGGAGCATGTACATGGTGTGGTGAGGCTGTATGTTGAGTGCTCCGAATATCTAAGTATTAGCATCAGATCCGTAATTCAATAGCTATCCATCGTCCGAATTGTTTAATTTATGAGTATATATACGTCTGACCATATAGAGTCTATGGAGAATGCACAGATGATATGGGTAGTATATTAGGGATAGCTAATTGCAAGCATCACAACCAACAGTCATTAGCTAGCCATCGTTCCTAAAAAAAAATCCGTGTCATGTAAAAAAAACGTTTCGATTTTGAATACAGGGTACGTTTACACAGCATAACACTACAGTGCACAACGTACAATAGAGAAGATCAAGCTAGATATCCTGGCTATGTATGTCAGCAACAATCACTCGAGTGCCAATTCTCTTTTTCGTGGCTTGTGTTTTTTAGTTCTTGAACTCCTTAATGGCTTGACCGAAGTCTGTCAACTGAGTACATTTGTGGGGCACAATTTTAGCAGGAGGGTCGTTAGTGGCAATTAGAATGGATTTTCTGCAAATGTCGCTTTTTACTGCATTCTTGTTACATGTATGAGGTCTCCAGATAAAATCAGAGGGAAATAACTCTGTCAGAGGAATGAAACAGATGACGTTTATTCTTATTAGCTGGCCCATGATTACAAATTCATAAGCATACCTCATATTAGAATGCTGCATTTTGATGACGAGCACAGTAAAGAAATAGTATCTGGTGACAGCGCTTGGTCGGCGTCGGGCCTCACAGGTTTTTTTCTGGATAAGAACTTGCTTTCTATAAATACTCCCTCGTTTCGGTCGTTTTTTCCTATCTGGCTGTCACATAGTTCGTCATTTTCCATCAGATGACTTGACAGAGATGTTACATCATCGCTCTGAAATATTTGTATCTAATACCGCTCAAGCCGGTGCTAGGGGCCGTTTGGTCATGTCATTCAAGATGACCACATGAACAGCTACAATAAAAGCGTAGCTGGAATACAAATCAGGGATCACCTTTGGTTCTTGTGATGTTCTTAGAAATATGTAATCAGTAACTGTGGTTGGCTAGCTGTCAATGAACACTGTGATTGGCTAGCTGTCAATGTGCACTGTGATTGGCTAGCTGTCAATGAACACTGTGATTGGCTAGCTGTCAATGTGCACTGTGATTGGCTAGCTGTCAATGAACACTGTGATTGGCTAGCTGTCAATGTGCACTGTGATTGGCAAGCTGTCAATGAGCACTGTGATTGGCTAGCTGTCGATGAACACTGTGATTGGCTAGCTGTTTTTCCAGTTTTCTCCACAGGCCAATGAAACTCCCGTATTTCATTTTGAAAATGTGAATTGACCAATTAATTTAAAACTGGTAGCTATCTCGTGATGCACTGTTGAAGTTACACAACTCCATTACATAGCAAGCGCCAGATCCGAGATTCAATTTCAGCCGTCATCCATGAAATAATATCCGCCTCAATATGACAGCACTAATTCCAAATATATATGAAATAAAAATAATAAAAATCACAAGATGGTTTCCTACAAGAGAGAAGCGATCAACAATTTTCAATGATGTCAGCACATGATGATGTTTTATACCTTATACCACTGACAATTATTCTTTATTCCATGTCGTTTCCAGACTATGTATCTCAGTCGTGCTTTTATTGTGTCTGCTCATTTGAACACAACCGAGATATAAATCACATGGTAGTCAAAGGGCCCTAACAGCTTCCAAACATGTGCCAAGCTTCAGGATCGACCAACGCAAAGCTCTCTTCTCTCCATATTCATATTTCGTCAGCTGACATTATCCGAGGAGTCGTGCCTTGTGTTTGAATCTATAATCTATGAATCTATAATCTTGAGCGTTATAGTTAAATAAATATGCAGTTAAATTTTCGAGTTATTGCACCGGGTATATGAAGCGTGAAACGGTAGTAGGGTTATCCATCAGCGGATCTCTACAATTCCAGTCATCTCGGTCACGCCACCCAGCATCCGATCACCTAGAATTGCTTTTTCTTACATCAGCTCATATCAATTTGGGTGCATGATTGGCTTGTGTATTTGCATCTAAGCAGGTCCGAGCGTCACTGAACACATTTGTGGCAAAGCGCAATCTTGCTCTATGTTTCTATAAATCTTGAGCGTTATAGTTAAATAAATATGCAGTTAAATTTTCGAGTTATTGCACCGGGTATATGAAGCGTGAAACGGTAGTAGGGTTATCCATCAGCGGATCTCTACAATTCCAGTCATCTCGGTCACGCCACCCAGCATCCGATCACCTAGAATTGCTTTTTCTTACATCAGCTCATATCAATTTGGGTGCATGATTGGCTTGTGTATTTGCATCTAAGCAGGTCAATTGCGTCACTGAACACATTACCAAGGGGCAAAGCGCACGATTGCTTTCGTTTCAGAATTAAACTTCGGTGCATGAGACATTCGTCTTTCGTGTTATGGCCGCCCGTTCTTTATGCTACATACAGGGTAAGCTGTACGATAAAACAGGGCAAATGGTTATAACGTAATGTCGATATTAATACGTGGGACTTGTGATACAATAAAAACTTCAACTCAAAATTTCGGGAGCGAGATAATGAGGGAGCGTATAGCGAGAGATTGAAATAACGAATGCATGGGCGATAGAATGACATATCACGGAGCGTGAGCGCGAGATAGCGAGAGAGCGAGGGAACAATACAGCGATGTAGCTTGAGTGTGCACGTGACCACTTAGAGAAATAGTGACTGAACGAGATAACGATGAGAGCGAGAGCGAGGCGCGATTGAGATTGTTGTCAAGGAAACGAGGTAGCGAAGGAGATTGGGCTGACGAAAGAGCGAAATAACGAAGCGATTTTGTTGGAAGGTGCGAGATACGAACGACCATCTTTATAAACGTTGAAATCAATATTTTCTACAAAGGAGAGGTATAAAATTGATTTGCAATGGCGAACCAAATAATTTGGCAAGTTTCACTTCTACATATAGTTTCGTTCCTTATATTCATCAGCCAGTGAGAGCTTTCTATTGGTGTGTTGTCTGACCAATCAAAGTCCAGACAGTGTATTTTCGATCCCCTGTTCTCAACCCACCCGTAGGGTTCCCGGGTGCAAAAAGGAACAGGACCCTACTCTTGAGGTTCCCGGATATGAAAACGAATAGGATCCAAACATCGCGATATGATTGAAATTTTGTTGTAAGCGAGGTTAAATCATATTTACTCACTCACTCTCCTGTTCTTATATAAGATTATTACCCTTGAGGGAGAATTTGGCGGCTACTCGGAAAATACATTGGGGGGAAATAATACTTTAAATACACACGCATCCAATATTCAACAGGTGTCCATTGAAGAATTTATGCGTCCATAAGCCAAAGGACTAAATCGTATAACAACTTTATCACCAAATTAATGAACAATCATAGTATACATTAAAATAGGCCAGTTTCCTGCGAGAGAGAAATATCAAATCCATTTCGCTGATCAGTATATTTCATCCTTGAGATTTTCGTTGTAAATGTCGTTATCTAGATAATGATGTAACTCATTCACGCTTTGATTGCGTCTGTTCATATGAAGACCATGAGGATCTTGAAGTACACGGGGTTAAGCGAAATTAGACACAAAGTTACGAAACGTGAAGTCAAAGATCTTTCACGCTACGCTCGTATTTTACTATCATCATGCGACATGTATCGATAAATCTGAGAAACATTGAGTGAAGGCGCTTGGTGGTATATCCCAGTTTTACAATTTGCTGCAAAATAATGTCTCGTGACGTTGATTGAAATCTTCACATTTTACACAGGACCTAGCAAATGTTACCAGGGGCGACATGTATACATCATAAGCAGGTCCCACCGGGATATTACTGTCCAGAAAGGGATAGTTTATGATGTTGAAATTGTAATCATCTCTCTTGTCGTAAAGTCAACGAGAGAGAAAAATGCACAAGAACAACAAAAGTGACGTGAGTACAATAGGCCTGCTAAAGAGACAATGCTAATATAAAAGACGACGAGCTGTAATCGCCTTGGCCGAAAATATGTTTTTGTTTGTCTGTGTTTTGAATTTGTTTTGTGGGTTATCTACTTTCTTAAAAAAATCATGAGGCGACATGTTTAAAAACACCTCAGGCGTAAGCTAAGGCTTTATCTGACAAGCGCATACATCATATAGTTCCACGAATGTGGCCGGTATTTCAAAGCTGCGCTCTCGCGAAACCTTGAATATTTAAAACCCGTTATATAGTGAGACAAATTAGCATGTGGCTGAGGAAGTTTTCACGCTTCTTGAATTATTCCATTGTTTCTATGGCCATTGCTTTTTCTGATCGCTTTGAAATTTCTAGGATTGAAGTCTGTTTATGGGAAAGGTGGTATAAATCACAAGAGCATCCAACAAATGTTATCTTTATTAGGTTTTAGTTTCATCGTCTGAGTTATAGGATCACCCAAGTTGCACCGCCGTAGGCAATAATGGCGTGACCAGAAGTATATATAAAGTCAAGAATTAAGAAAAAAATGAAAAATATAAATATCTACATGTAGACTGTTGCAATTTCCTCGGGACAAATGCACAAGAATTCTGAATGTCTGGGAAATACGAGAGATATATTAACATGTATATATGTTTATTATTAAACGCCCAGGCTTCACTTTATAAGAGACTGATCATTTGTAATCTTATCTCGTATACGTTTATACTGAAAGCTCATGCACTGAGTCATGATTGTTGTCATTTTGATATTGGACAAGATATTCTCGGAATTATGTTTGCGGCTAATTACAAAACCACAGTTGATTGCACAAAGTAATTTCCACCGTTGAACTACTCTGGAGTTATGCAAACAAAAACAGTAAATGTTGTGTTATTGAACCACAGAACAAATAAATGTCGTTTGCTTCAGTAGATGATGTTTCTATAACAAACCCCTTCTCTGAACACAAAATACTCAGAAATCGTTAACGTGTTATGGCATATTTTCCGACTATATAGCGGCAGAATAAAATAGCAACTCTACTGGGTATAGCATCCACAATTCATACAGGGTTTTTTTTCAACACAATTTTGTGTTAAAATGGCTTATACTGATAAATTTTGATTTGATATTTTTATGTCAAACTCAAAATATCAATATTCACAATTCTAACATATTTGTTGCTGTTTTCAACACAACAGCACATTTTTTTTGCAGTGAATGATGCTTCATGTATTACGGAATCGTCATTAGCATGTCATAAGTACTTTAATTAAAATGTATGGAATATTCATTTGATACTATGGTTATCAGGTATGATAAGGCTTTTTTTCAGTATGTTGTAACCGTTTAACAGAAAACATCTCACGTAACATTGAACAGTAATATTGAGATAGGGGATAGGAGGAATAACTTAGATGGCGTGAAATTTAATAACAAATATGTTGTAATAATCATGATAATATTATTGATGAGGGAACTTTTTAATCTGGTGCCAATTTTTGAGTAGCTAAAAAAAGTCTAAAGTCTCCCAAATGAAGCTGTTAAAGGCCAATTAACGAAATTACATTGCATAAAGTCAGAAAAAGGTGTTGTTGGTTGAATGTGTTGACAACACGGCTGACCGTACAGAATGTCTACCCCATGTTGAGGCGTTTACTCCATCAGACGCCCTAGATGCTCATCTCTTGACATCAGGTGAGTCACATATTTGAGCTGATTTGTCACCACAGCTCCAGAGCTGCGCGGCTGAGATATCAAGTCTACGTCTTAGAATCCTTCGTATTCTATTCTGAATGTGAGGTATCGGAGGAGGGTCTCCTCTGGAGGCATATGCCTGCTTTTTAATCGCCAGATGTCATCAATTTTTCCCAAGCCCTACATATATCACCAATATGTCCCTAACACCGATCGGTTTTACCGAAAACAGTTCAATGAGGAGCCATTCCTTAATTGGTATTGGCCAACACCATTAATTGATGTTGACAAATACCATTACTAACATACACTATATTGAACTGTCCTAAACACTTTTCGTGTTGAACTTGGTTAACCTCAATTTCAACGCAACTTTATGGTGTGAATCATGAATCATGTATACATGAAATAATACGATTGCTGAACTTCGATACCGTTATTTATTAAAACGTGTATTTCTCTCAGCATTATTGTTGTAGAACATGGCTTCGGGTGAACCCAGATAACCGATAAACCCAGATGATTAACAACGACGCAATGAATACCGATAGTTAACTCGAAGCTATTCCTCCAGCAATATCACGAGCCTGCCTTTCAGATAGTAAAATATTCACAGGTCAATTGTAATTACATTATGTAACTGTTTGATATGACAGATACGCAAGATAATGCATATATTCATATGTATGTGGTAACCTCTAATAATGATATACATGTACATGTATGGCATAAATAATTTTTATTAATCATTACATGTGTTTAGAGAGGATATTCATGATCCAGAGTACACTCTAAACATAGAGTGTTGTTTCTGCTGTTTGAGTGATAATAGAAAAAATATGTTCCATGCAACATAGATAACAGAAATTGTGCGTCAAATAACAGAATATTTGTGTTAAAAGAGCAGAATAGAATTTTGTTATCACCCAGGCAACAAAATATTAACAGAATATTTTTTGGTGTGATTATAGGATTTGACGAAGCCATGAGCCAATTTCTCATCCCACTCGATGGAATATTCGGGGTGACTTACATGTACCAAAAGGCAGTTATTATACTCTGAAAAATATTCCGTTGTTTGAGAAATTATGTTGCATGGAACAAAAATTATTTCCACAAAATTACAGAAATTATTTCCGCGAGATTACGCTAGTAATGGTAATCAGCCTTTCCCACTTTAATCTTTGCACAAAGAATTCGCCCCGGCTTTATTCATTGTACAAGGATTCGCCCCGGCGGATCGACGGGTACACTGACACGTGACTCCCCGCTAAAATTTGTGGTTTACTTTCCATCTCTCTTCCATAGTCTGTCCATAGTATGGAGAATATATTTAATCAGTGAACTGGACTAGTTTCGACTTGAACTTGCCAAAATTATCATCATTGTAAGCATTATGGTCCTTTTTTGGAATAGTGAGATAATTTGACGCATATTTACACCAGCTATCAATGGATAAATATATATCGGCTGTAGATATAGGCGGGAGAGGAGTTAAGTTTTACGAACCACAAATGTACACCGGCAGTCAGGCATCATTGCACCTGTTGTCTAGGAAAGAAAGTTGTAAAGGTTTAAAAAGATTCTTAGTTACTGTATGTCTATGCTAGATAGACCTAAATTAACAACTTCGTCTGCCAATCTATATCTGATCATTTAAACTTCCATTTTTCAGTAAATTACCAAGTCACACTATCTGCATGTTTTTTTCTGTATTTCATTTGTCAAACAAGCCCAGTTCGGTCTCTGACCTAATATATAGCTTGCATAAAATTGTATTCTGTTGTCACTCAGGCAACATAATATTAAACATAACAGGCCTAGAAAGGACATTATTACAACACATATAAGGGAAGTGGGAAGAGGTGCCGACATACTGACAGAGCCACATGACTTCACAATGTAGTCTTCTGGTTAACCTATTCTAAAGCACATACCTTGAATGTGTTTTGTGAATTATGAATTTCTATCCTATCTCCGGAACGACATAAAAGCTGACCAGCTGACCAGCTTATCATATTGGGGTCATTTTGAAGCTATTTGCATAACTTTCATTAGCAAAAGTACATGGGTAAATTCAAAATGGCGGCCATATGGTGCCAGCAATTATTTTAAGGCTAAGTGAGATCAATAAATGTAATATAAAAGACGCTAATAACCCCTCCGTGTAAGTGAGAATACCTAAACAATTTATTATTAATACAAACTGATTTGTAGACAATGTTCAGGCTGAAGACTTGTGGCTACCATAGAGGCAAGGGCGAAATTTTTCAATAAATAGCTTTATTTGTATTTGTACATATACAAATCTGTAATCGCAATATGAATATATATATACATCTTCATCAATTTATTATTGCTTGAGAACCCTTGACATTTATGCTTTTTATCAAAGGGGCATTTACGTTATCCTGGGGATTTATCCTGACAAAGATTGAATGATGGGCGTATACATGTATCTAAAAAGGACAGACTGAAAAAATGTATACCCCACACAATAAACAATCCCGGTTCTGACAGAGCTGGTAAGTTGTACCGCTGCTTATATACGCTATATATTTTTTGAACGATATGATTAATACAATGCGGTTAATGAAATATATAACATATAGTTGAACATCTAATTTGTACATTCATAAAAGGAAATATTCTATATTGTGTATGAGAATATGTTGGGTTATATATGTTACAAAATTTGATATAGCAGTGCTTGTGTTATCGCAGAAAGTTATATATATATAAAACAAAAACGAGAAGAGGGCCGCTGTACTTTAAGTTAATTAATAAACTTCTCACATCTGTGGAAGAAAAAGATATGAGACGGTGTCGTGCCCTTATGTATTCACAAACATGTATTGCACCAAAATATAAGGGTCAAAGCACAAACTCATATAGAGTTTTGAATTGATTACTTAAAATTGGAACTCCATTCTCAATCCCAGCTTAAAGCGTCTATACATATAAACGCATTTTCTGTCTGTCCATAATGATGCTGAACCTATCTTGATAATTTGCCGAAGAGGATGTGGGTGTGTGTGTAGGGGGGGGGGGGAAGTGGAGATTTCATATTGTTCAATATTTCCTATAGAGAAGTTTCAAGATGTAAATATCATTGCAATGGAAATTCTCCAAATTCCTGATTTCAGTCGATCACGTGACAGCAACATACCAAGCGGTGCGTGCCAAAAAGTAAAAACCATTCAAAGACCCGGAGGCCAAGTTAAGCCAGGTTTTACCGAATTAACAACTTCATTTGATATCTTCCCTTTCTCTATAGACGTTTAAAAAAAGTGACCAGTCGAAATGAAGTAAAGACCACCCATATGTTTGAACAAATTGATTTTCCCAAACAAGCTTTTGACATGTTAAAAGAATGCGTTTTTCACGGGCGCAAAATGGCACGTGTGATGAGATCTTATCGAAAAGTTATCGGTATTTTATCGATATGATTGAAATGAGAGGGATCAAAATAACCCAATTTCCATATCAAGAAAATACATTCAGTAGTAATGGCATAAACAATATTTGCAAGATTAACAAAGCCTAATTTATAGTACTATTTATTTAGTAAATTATAACACTGTTTATTTACTAATTTATATTAATATTTATTTACAAATCAATATTTTGAATGAGAGTTTTCACCAGGAAACTCTTCTTTAATTCCTATATATTCTATATGATTCCTGAACGCATTTATTCTTTATTTCTTTGTTTTGTGTAGTATTCTGGAACACTTAATTTAAGTGAGAAACCCCCCAACATTTTAAATTTAATATATATATATATATCTTTATAGCAGATATACAAGAGTGAGGAAATATGGAGATTAAACGAAGATTTCACTCAAAATCAAAACGGACCTCTGTATCCTAGTGCAGGTAGATAGTGAGTCGACGCTCGTGTATTATTACGGTTTTTACAACAGCGTGAACTTTCAACATTAGCATATTACTTTTAGAATAAGAAAGGATTTCGATTGTTCGGCAAGGCTTTGGTGTAAGACCTCCCATTGAAAAGGTAATATCCTGGACAAAAGACTGACAATACAACTTGCAGCAGATCCTTTGTGAATTATATTTCGTGAGTCTTACACCAAATCGTTGCCGATTGTTCATTCCATCGCAATGAAGACATTTTTCGGCAGTATGCTGCACTTGTCCATTACTACGGTTCTTAGTTAAGTGTGGTCTTGGAGCAGAAGCCGTTGCCTTTTGTTGTCAAATGTTTAGTCCCACCCAAGTGATGTTCATTTCCACCATATTCGTTCATGGAGTTGACCAGACAATGAAACAATTAAATCAGCCGGCACGGCATGTAGTGCGACGTCAAATTTAACTAGCAAAGAATGAGTGTTTGACCGATCAGAAAGCTTTTACTCGGATTTTATCGTTATTTGGTAACAAATACATTGAGGAGGAACAATGACAAAGCCTAAATGTCCATTGAGACTTTTCCTTGTCTGTGATTAAATGACATAGTGATTTAGCTAATACACATGCGTATTACCGTTTACCATACATCTCTGTCATTCATGGAATATAGCGATTCCTATTCCTGTGTCATCTCTCATTTTCATTGCCGTGATATCATGTCGGACACCAAAGATCACACCGCTGTTAATAAGCTGACCCAGGGTTTAATTGTAATGACGAGTCTATCAATATGTAACGCCGCTCAATGTGACACGCTGTTAGTATATAGATGACGTTCCAGAGCCTCTGAAATTAAAAGTTGAAAGGAAATAGTAATTGTTATAAAATTAAATTAATAGAGAATCAGCTGAAGCTGAATTTTGGACGATCCTGCGTCTACTACAGGTCCATATTCATATCGGGTAACATATGAGGAGAAGATATGTCCAGAGACTTTTCCTTGTCTGTGAAAATGACATTTTTCTTACACATGCGTTTACCGTTTACCATACATCTCTGTCATTTTATAGCGACCCCTGTGTCATCTCTCTTTTCATTGCCGTTATCTGTCGGACACCAAAGATCACCCGCTTTAATAAGCTGACCCAGGGTGTAATGACGAGTCATAAATAACGCCGCTCAATGTGACACCTTTAGTTTCTATAACGGTTAAGATATCATTTTATTGATCCGCGACGAGCTATTAAATATTATACCCCTTCCAACCTGTCCCTGGAGCCGAACGCAAAGACACACACAAACTAGCCTTCATTAAACCATACTGAGAAATCACGATGAGACGAAGTCGAGCGGAAATATTTGGGATTTCATTAGAGAATGTATAACCGAATTAAATGTTGTATAATTCCGGAATCATCATGCAGCAACTTTGGTATACATTCTATAATTAAATAATGTATATAATGAATTTTCTAGGTACCCACGACAGTTGCGAAGTGCTACAGCTTCCAATAAACAATTCGTATGCTCATATTTATTCATATCATCAAATTATATTTTACCATTTTATATTTGATCGTATCAGACTCAACATATTTATGTTTTAACATGTTCAGCCATTTTGTGTCATCCTTTTATGTTTTATCATCGAATGTTTAACCATTTTATATTTTATCATATCCTGATTTTTTCATGCCATGATCCATATTATTATGTATTACCATTTTTGTCATTCAGAATCTCCTCATAGTATGGTTTATCAAATATGATTATAGATTTACCATTCTATGTTTCGCCATATTGAGTTAACTATTTTATTATATTTTATCATTATATGTTTTTTTCATGTTATGTTTTACAATTCTGTGTTTAACCACCATGTTTTATCATTTTATACGATTCTATGTTTCGCAATATTGATTTTACTACTTATTATATTTTATACCATTATATGTTTTTTTCATGTTATGTTTCACAATTCTGTGTTTAATCATATCATTTACCATTTATATTCTATAAAATTTAGTTGTATGTTTATGTTTCACTAAATTATGCTTTACTCTTTCTGTTTAATCATCATTCTGGCAAATTTATGTTTCATTATGTCATACCTTACCATTTTGTGTTTCAGCATATTTTGTTCAAACATTCTATTATTCAACATATTATGTTCTAGCACTTACGTTGTATGCTTCATCACACGTTTCACCATCTGTGTTTCACAGTATTATATTTAACGATTTTATGTTTATCATATGTTTTACCAGTTCATGTTTCATCATATGCTCACCATATATATATCACAATTTTTCGTTTCATCACATTTTTCACCCTTCATGTTAGATCGTAGATCGTATTATATTTTACCATTGATGTTTTATCATTTAATGTTTCACCATTTTCTTGTTTCATCATAATGGTTTCATCGTTCTTTACTTTGCCACATTTTGTTTTACCATTTTATGTTTAGGAATATTGTTGTACCATTTTATGTATGATTATATTATGCTTTACCGTTTTACGTTTCACCATATTATGTGTTGCTATTTCATGTTTCATCATATCATGCTTTATCATCATTTTGTTTCATCATAATAATTTCGTCATTCTATGCTTTGCCATATTTTGTTTTAACATTTTATGTTTTAGAATATTGTTGTACCAATTTATATACTGTTTTGCCATTCTACGTTTCATCAAAAGTTTTACCATTCGTGTTTATGTTTGGTCATATTTGACCGTTGATGTTTTACCATCTATTGTTTCACCATTTTCTTGTTTCATCATAATAGTTTCATCATTCTGTGCTTTACCGTATTTATTTTACTTTATAATATTGTTGTGCCATTGTATATGTTTCATCGTTTTATGATTTACCATTCTACGTTTCACCATATTGTGTTTCACCATTTCATCTTGTTTTACCATTATATGTTCCGCCAAATCAAATCTGTGTGCAAATGTCAACGAACTCAATTCAATCATCAGTCATGAAGTAAAATTCTATTGAGGTACCCGTGGGTATATGCAAATAATAAAATTCGCTTCATATCATTCACATTTATGTTTTCTTTGATTTTTGCTTGAATGAGTTTAATTTTCTTAAAAATTCCTGATCGAGAAATCACAGTTTTGTCCCTTAAATCACAAGAAGTCCAAGCACCTGACAAATAAGTCTTTTCACATCAAATGAAATAATTCTTCGAAATCTTTGGCTGCTCTTATCAATTTGAAACTTCGCTTGGTTTTTGTAAATTTGCAGAAATATTTATTTTTCTTATTCAAGAAAAGTCTTAAATAAGTCAAAAGTGAGAGTCACACAAGAACAAATTTCCTACATTTTCTTAAATATTCTTATATTTCCTTAATTTCTTGCCTGGTTCTCACTTTAGACTTATTAAGAATTTTCTTGAATAAAAAAAAATAAACATTTTTGCAAATTTACAAAAAAAAACAACAAAAACAAAAACAAAACACGCCGACTTTAAAATTGCTAAGAGCAGCCAGCCAATATGTTCTCAAAATTAGTCTATTTGATGTGAGAACACTTATATAGGGGCTTAGATTTATCGCGCGATAGACATATGATAGAGGACAGAACCGATTTCTAATTTAAGATTTTATAAGATTATTAATCTCATTCAAGCAATTTTTTTTACTGTGCATGTATTACTGCTCCTTTCAGAATATCCAAAAACAATCCAACTATTGGACAATACCATTTATACTGTCAACTCGTTCCCCACCATGGTTATGGTCTAAATCCACTGGCAATTCTAATGAAGAAATATGACGGTGTTGCGAATAATAGGTTTGGCACAAGCACATTGACTGTGTATTGATCATGTCATATTGTCCCGAATATTTACAGATCTTACCGCCTCGGATACGACAGCATGGCTTCACGCACGTTAGGTAAATTTGTGTTCTTAATCACAATACAAACGTCTAATCAGGCATCATTAAAATTATCGACATTAATATTTTCTCGCTCGGTCTTTAGCTGAAGTCACGTTTCTGATACTCATTTCTTGGTCAAGCACGGAACACTGTCAACCAGTATATCGGTCGTATCTGTTTTTATCAGTCTTCAAAGGACATATTACGTTCTGTGGGAAATATAATTCCTTTCGTCAATTAAGCTGATTGTTTTTAAGAAAGTTGATTTTTTTGACAAAGCTGATTTCTGTTTCTGTTCAAAACCTCCAAGATTGAAGTTTTCTGGAAAATTACGCAAAGATCCAGACTCACAATAATCACAAAAACATTTAAATAAATTGAGTGAGTGAGTAAGTGAGTGAATAGAATTTAACGTCGCTTTTAACAATATTTCAGCTATATCGCTACGAATCATCTAAGCACCATCCAGCCAAGTTGCATTCCTGCTACTTCAAAGAAGAAATCTTTGAAGCATTGATTCATGAATGACAGAAACGTGTTATGTTACAACCGATATTACAATAAACGTCATTATTGCAATTTAATTATGCAATAATTACTGCAATTGCGTTTGATGAGTGTTCCATTACAACACATTTATTGCAATACTATATTTGTATTCATCAAGAGTGTCGAATATATTGACAATGCAATAGTGGTTGACATATATTCAAATCAACCAGTTAATCCAGAAAGCGCTTGTATTTAATAGGCATTTCATGTAGGATCCAGTTATTCATGTACAGAAAACAAATCACACGGTGAACATTCTATTTCTCCGTTCATATTTGTACCACACATAATACTGGTTAAAATTAGCCACAGAAAGTGGTCCATTATCGTGTCCATTTCATGCAATATAGATTAGTGGTATAAAAGAGAGAACCTCACATCCAAAGTGCACTGCAATAAAAGTTGTGTTGATTTTAAGACAATTTTGTGCTAAAATGGCTTCAACACAAATGTTTTGTGTTGGGAATCAACACCACTTTGTGTTCAATCAACATATCTACACAAATCGTGTTGATTTCAACACAAATTAGTGTTGATTTTAACGCAATTTGTATTATTTTCAACACAATTCAGGTGCTAAAATGGCTTCAACACAATCTTTTTCTCAGTGTAGGTAGCTTCGAAATGAAGATTTGGGTTTTCCCGTCAAATAAGTGGAAGTTTGGCTGATAATCACAGGTGTGACTGATTTTGAAATTACTGTAGTTCGTTTTGCCCATATACCTAGGTTTTGTGGGTGATCCAAGCGAAAGGTAGCGATATCCCTTAACCTAGGTTGAGTGAAATTATATAAGGAGCGAGGCGCAGAACCAATGAATTTCCGACTTAGAATAATAGTATAATATATAGTTCGAACTGCAATATCTCTTCACTCGTTTGGAGTATTTGCATGCGATTGAATACCATTTTATTCCAAATTGTTAGCACTGCTTTGAAATTTCGGTAAATTTCAAGGACTGTAAATGACAACTGTCTAGGTGGATATAGCCAGGACGTAGTACGTTTAAGCGGTGATCCGGTCCCAGTGAGGTGCAGTTAACATCTTCTATATTCTCTCTCTGCAACCGCGGCTTTGGTCCATAGCTACCAATAGGACCAATGCATATCGTGTATAAAACATGTTCAACATGTTAATATGTTTACAGAGAGGAATACACGTATTACGTGATTTTACCTCGAAATCCATGTGCAAGATCTTTGTCGCTATCCGTTTCGTACCGTAAGCTACAACTACTTCAGCAAGAGGTTGTTTGGGCGCTATATGTTGTAATAAAGATCGCCATACAATGAACAGACACAATCAGGGCATACTGGAGTGATACTATACTTTCAATAAAGGACTTGAAAATAGAAAGCTATAATTTATTTTGTGATGAGGATTTGCAGATAGGGAGATATCGCTCTCATCATTGAAAACCGTTGACCGATTCAGTCTATGCTCATTCAAATAGTATTTTAACTCAGATTTTTAAAATACAAGCGCGTCTTGTCCGTCATTCAATATTCAGCCGTCATCATTTAAGTACTTCCGCGTTCATAATATAAAGATCTAATTCATATAACATCATTAGTATCAAATAAAAAACACACATCATAGTACACATTAGACATAGGCAAATTTCCTGCCAGAGAGGAGCGGTCAACAGTTTTCAATGATGCCGGCAAGATGCAGTAATACCCACATCGGAATAACTCTCCTCATCATTAGCACGAAATGTTATGTGAACAAAGATTCTGTCGGATCTGAAGCGTTCTTCCCAAACTATGAAGGACGTAGGGCAAAATTGGAAACAATTGTCCCGCTAATCTTTATGAGGGTTATTGTTTGGAATAATTGTATTTGTCAGTTTCTTCGTAAGCATATGGATGGAAGATATCCGTTACACGTTTCATAAGAGTTGTCAGCCACAGCGAGTGTGTGGAAATAAGAAGAACGACAAGGGTAAAATAGAAAATTAAATAACAGTACAAATGAAATATATAATCAAACCGAGAGAACAGCCGATGTTCTGTCCAAAAACTCGGAAGCGGGAGAAAATCTTATAAGTTCTAATTATACTTTATTACAATGGGCCATATGCCTTACACGTCATTAGTTTGTTAGACGGGATTGAGCCGTAACTCCAGCACGCTATGGGGCGGCTAATAAGACAACTCCCTTTGTCCGATATTTCTCCAAACGATGTGCTTTATTTCTTTTCTGATCTGGAAAGTCATGCGGACTCTTTGAAAGATGTCATTTTCGAACGACGTCTTACTAATGTGATGCTGGCGACCATATTTGTACAAGTCGTAAAAACAACATCACGGCAAGACTGTAGAAATCTGCGAGTAAAGGATAACGCACGTCGGGCGGAAACGAAGGCAGAAAGCAGGGAACAATAATCTGTTTTTCTCAAGCAAACCCGCTTTTCCTATTTTGTGTTGATAATTCCAATTTATTTGGAAAACAGTGTTTTTATTCCATCTATTTCCACGTGCGCTGCGCGCGACGGACAATTTTAGAGCGAGCAGACGACAATCCCTATTCAACTGACTTGGCGTAATGTAAACATTTCACAGCGCTCTTTTCCAGGGACCGTTTCGCCCCTCCACAGAGAAGAAAGCAGAAGAGCTCCCCGTGCCTATGTGGAACCTTTCTCAGTTGTAGATCACTGGAGAGTCATTGTTCTCTTAAAAGAATACCTCTTCTTCAATACCCTCAATTACATCGATCGCACTGACCAGTCATATCATTTGTAATCTGAATCAGTACAACAGATGACTGTGTAACTCATTTTGAGATAACGCTTAACATGGGTAGATAATTTTTTATAAAGAAAATATAGCTCTAATTTAATTTTCACAAAGAAAAAAACGTTTTTTTAAGGTTTAGCAAAATGCAGATTGGCGTCACTATCCTACGGTAAGAGGCCCTGATGATCAATGCTGTCGCGGCAGCCTGGGATGATGGAGGTCAGACTTATGAGAGAAAATCGAATGTTTTTCCACCTTTTATTGACGGGCGAACAATCCGATCCCGGGAGAATGCCAGATACCGCCAGGCCGCTTTTCCTGTATCTGTCACTAGCAGACATGGCGGCTTACAGCCCTGAGGGAGGCCGTGTCTTACGGCGGCCAACCTTCAACAACGTTCTTGACAACACGAGTCATACCAGCAATTCGTATACGGCATAACTGTCCACAACATACCAAGCGTAACTGTTACTCACTTCCTGATGTCGTAGGGTTCGTTGATATTGGCTTGCTGACGCAGACAATAATTTTGTCGGTAGGGCCATCCTATGGTGGCTGATACCTGCCATGTCGTATCATCGAGCTATCGCATTGTATCATCTCGTACTAGTAAAAATAGGGCGATAATACGATGGTACGCCATGGTCACTATAGTTCTACGTTCGATTGTGTAATTGTGTTTTTGATTGGACGAGCTGACTAGCTTTCATGTAGGTCCCCCGCTGAGCAGCCTGTCTGAAAGCGCATATTGTTTGACCGGACAAATTACCTCGACAAGGCTCTCTATTGAAAATGGTATAACGGTCCATTTGGACCAGTTTTGTTTGAAAAATACATGTAGCTGAAATCTTTGTTCAAATATGGTGTTTAGGTGTTTACGGATGTTCACGGTTTGACCTCTGCGACCAATGAAACTAGGTCAAGGTCAGTCCGGAGTGAACTTGACCTAGGGGCCCCATATAGAGACCCAAGATCAATTTGTTCCTTAGATATATTATATTCGCCAGAAAATATCACTGCTATTCACATATGGACCTGTGACATTTGATAATAGGTAAATATGACGACAGTTCAGATATTGATCTATGACCTTCTAAAATAGGCCAAGGTCAGTCCGGAATGATCTTGAACTGGATGCCTTCATACGGTGCCGAAGATCCAGTCACTGCCTCTCTTCGTTAATGAAATATTGTGTTTACAAGCCGATATGAGTGCTATCCACATTTTGAGTTTGAAATCAGTCAAGTTCAGTTGGGAGGACACATAGTGTTAGAGATCGATCTCCAGTTTTCCTTGTTATTGAGATATTGCGTTCACCAGCTGATATGATTGCTGATCACATTTTGAGCTATGTGGGCTTTGAAAATACATCAAGGTCAGTCTGGAGTGAACTTGGCTTAGACGTCTTCATTAGAATTACAAGCGTCTGGTCCGTCATTCATAATTCAGCCGTCGTCCATTAGAGAATATCCGCGTCCATAATCCAAAGACCTATTCCATATTCCATATAACAGTATTAGCACCAAATTAAAAAAAAATCATTGTATACATAAACATAGGCTTGTTTCCTGGAAGAGAGAAGCGGTCAACAGTTTTCAATGATGCCGGCAAGACATCATGATGTTCCAAAAATATCAAACCCGTATCGCTGATCAGTATTCTTAATCCATAATATTCGTTATAGAGTCGTCATCTAAAAAAAAAAAAAAAGATGTATCTCAGTCACGCTTTGATTGTGACTGTTCATATGAGTACCATGAGGATCTTGAAGTACATGGGTTCATACCGCCCCTAGCCCCGGGTTAAGCGGAATTAGACACAAGTTACGAAACGTAACGCCATAGATCTTGCACGCTACGCTCGTATTTTGCTATCAGCATGCGATATGTATCGCCAAATTTGAGAAACTTGAGTGGAGGCGCTTGGTGGTGTAGCCCTGTTTTATAAGTTTCTGCAACAATGTTTTGTGACGTTGATTAAAATCGTCACATTTAACACAGGATCTAGCAAATGCTACTAGGCGTGATATGTATACGCCATATGCAGGTCCCACTGGAATATTACTGTCCAGAAAGGGATAGTTTACGGTGTCGAAATTGTAATCATATCTTTTGTCATACAGTCGACGAGAGAGAAGGCCCGCTTCACTTTACACCCAGGAATCACAGGAGAGAAAGCACTTTTGCGAAAGTTGGAGCCTCTAGCTATCTCTGTTATTGAGATATTGCCTTCACAACATTTTGAACTGACAGACGGACAAGCAAACACTTCCATATCCCCCTTCCATTTACATGACGGGGACAATAAATGGTACCAGTATACGGGTGGTTGTTACGCGTTTCGTCAATTAACATCCGTTGTTCGTTCTGAAGCAAGATGGTTGAATCAGTAGATGCCATGTACATATGCATTCTAGTGCTAGGAGCATGCATATGAGTCACATGACCTAATGTGCGCCAGTCAAGTCACGAAATCTTCAGATCTGATATATGGTTGCTGATACACTAGCACTCTGGAAATGTGCGAAGGTAGCTGTATATGTACAGGTGTAGCTATTGTGTGAAGAAAGAGCAATTCATACGTAAGGTGTAAATCTGTGTCACACTAAAGATTGGCATCATATTGTCAAAAGTAAAGGTCACCCGTTGATGTTTTTACTTTTCAACCCGTTACCTCACTTCTGTTTCTTCCTTGACTTTTGACATATTCACAACATTTATAGCCATGATATTCAACAGGTTATAGTGACCTATAGTGAGTGGGATTATTTTCTGAAAAATCTCTATACTGTCTCTATATATCGTATATAAATAATCGTGGAGCAAATTTGCCTCCGGATATTAACGACCTAATTTCTATTGAGATATGATCTGATGTTATCGACAGTTACATCTATCACCAAGGTCAAAATAAACGAAACAGCCTTTACCTTATACATCGTGTGTGTGTATATGACAATCGAGCACGTGCACGCAATGGTTTGAAGTCAAAAGAATTGTACAGCTTGGTGTGTCAAATTTACACGGTATATCAATATTGTATTTATGGAAATAACAAAAATATTTGAAAAAGGGTCTCGGGATTCAATAAAACGAGAAATTTAGAACAAACAGCTGTTATCTTGTCATGTCTTTGTTGCTCCTTTGTCACCTTCACTTGGCGACCGCTAGAGGGCAGCTTTGAAAGCCAGCAGACGACCAGCGTTGCTGTCGGTAATGTTCACGCGCGGAAAACGTTTTCAGCAATTAGGGGCCATTTAGTGTTGTCAGCGACCGAGTTTGTTAGACAACTTCCAGGGTAAATTGTGCGTCGACCTTGTCAATAATTCAGTACATCCGTCGAACGAAGAGAGTTCAGGACAGGAAAATCGTAGAAAATGATCCCAAATTATAGGGGCAGGTGTTCAGTGGGTTACATGGGCCGGCGCTTGACCTTTATAATGACATGTCTATTTATATGAAACGATCAAATGGCAAATCTAGTTTGTGAATGAAACAATCGCAGGATGAGTACGACAGGAAGAGCATAATTTTGTACGGATATGCACGGGTTTTTTTTTGCAAACATGGGATTAATTTACAGTCTGGGCATACAAATTTAACGAAACAGTCATCAATTGTGTCATAATTACAACAACCTCGAATCTAAGAGTCGGAAAAGAACTGAACCTAGATAACAGATGTGTCAGTGTCACGGAACTATGGAGATTATGGAGAACTATGGAGATTGGCAAGCGTCAGTTCCGACATTCAATATTCAGCCGTCGTCCATAAAAGAATTTCCGCGGCAATAATCGAAAGCCTTATTTCGTATGACAGATAGCACCAATGTGTATGAAATACAAATAATGAACACACAAGATGGTTTCCTACAAGAGAGAAGCGATCAAGATTTGTCAATGATGTCAGCAAGATGTCAGATGATGTTCTGCACATAAAATCCTAATCACTGATCGTTATTTTTTATCCAATGAATTCCAAGTCGTTTCTAAAGTATTATCTAGGTAATGCTTTCATTGCGTCTGTTCATTTGAATACCAGGGATATGTAAAACACATGATATTCAAACGGCTCCTGGCGATAACATCCAATGGTAGAGGAAAAAACAAGAAGTCGTGCAAACAAGGAAATATGATGCTATTGTGGGAATTGCTGGCGTACATACAGGAAATCACATGACCCAACATACTTATATTATGACTGCGTTCTTCCAAAAAATATTCCATTGATCAAATTTGATTCCTGTGAGGTTCTGTATCTCAGTCGCGCTTTTATTATATATGTCCACGTGAACACCGTCACTGAAATGGCCCTATCCCCGACTTAAGCGGAATTAGAAATACAAATATTAAAGAACAAGTGATGTCAATAGATCTGCTAATACAATTGATGCGTTATGCGACAGTCAGATGTAAGAAACGAAAATTTGATGGAAATTGGGTTCAATATTTACAGAGCGCAAGTTCTTCTTCAGAACTCGCTCAAATGCACCCCAAGAACCACGAGTGATTCCTGGGTGTAACGTTGTTTTTGTATTTCCACCATGCATTCCCTGGGCATGTTCGTGTGGATGCATTGGATATCCTGATCGCAGGACCCTTCGTTACATATTAAGCGGAATCAGATCCCTCCTCAATCGAAGAGGAATATAATCATTACGAATCCATCAGAGGGTATAAGACAGGTTGTTGAAGCTGACCGTTAAATTTGAGTTTGAAAATTTGTAGGTAAATTAGGATCTCGGCATTTCAGCAAATCTAAATTTCTAAACGAACAGATAAATCGAACTCCGAGTATACAGCAGATATATAGCAGTAATATGCATGTTCAATGATTAGTCCGGGTCGGGGAAGGGGGGACGGGAGAAACAGCAAAAGAGAAGGACAACGGGACAGGAACTATGTACCTGTCTTACCCTAAATTCACATTGGGGTGTAGGGATCATGAAACCACATGCACCAGAGGGAATACTGGTAGCGTACGCCGCCATTTGCCAGAATCATAATCAGTCGATTCGCCATTCTTGCGATGTTATAACTCTATGTTATAGCTGAGTTGATATATTTGTTAGACGTTCGGATAAATGCCCATGCCAATTTTCGAACCATGATAGCAGACCATCTCTTGGGCCATAAAGTTCCATATCTCTGTAAAGTTCTAAATCATATTGGAGGGTGATCATTTCCATGGAACAAGTGTGTCACAAAGAATGGGATACCATGGTAAAACAGTGGTTACATCGTGGTAAAGCACAATATAGCAATGAATGTATACGATATGCTGCAAGTTTTCTATGATACCATTTACCACCATGGTACAGGCATATAAAGACAAGTTGTACCATAGTACAGACATAGTAAATTCATAGAAATGATGGTATTCACTGGGGGGCCCTCGGTGGCCGAGTGGTCTAAGGCACTTCGCTGGTGACCGCTAGCCTCACACCGCTGAACCGGCACGGGTTCGAGCCCAGCTGGTCCATGTGTGAAAGTCTGTCAGTTACTTGCCGAAGGGCGGTGGTTCTCTCCGGGTACTCCGGCTCCCTCCACCAACCAAACTGGCTGTCACCATATGAGTGAAACAAACTTGAGTGTGACATTAATCCAAATTCCCTCCTCCTCCTCCTCCTGGTATTCATTGGCAATTAAACGCAACATTAATAAGGTGATGGAGAATGCTACGCTTTTATTGTAGATTGTTCATGTGGACATCTTGAATGACATGATCACACACCCTTTAGCACCGGCTTGTGCGGTATTAGATACAAATATTTCTGAGCGATGACGTATAATACAACCATGTACCATGGGAAATCCTTCGCTGTGAAGCCATGGTACACGGTTGTAAAACCATAGTTACAGCAGAGTACAAATGCTTCAGAACAGAATCATACACTCTCATAATTTTTTTCTCGGGAAAATGAGAATCGTTCTAACCAATCTCAATAATATGGCGTAATATGACGTATTATTAAATAACTATCTATGATATGAACACAATACAAGGAAATCGGCCTGCTTCATATGGCCACCAATTCAGGCCAATATGATGAAGGCGGGCCAATACGGGAAAGCAGGACCAATACGGGAAAACAGGGCCAATATGACTTTCAACATGGCGATGTTGACGATGAATTATCCTCGATTCGTGATCTTCTCCGAATTATGTCACTGTATTCTACGGAGCCGTAAAAGGGACATGGAAATTATTTTTTTCAACCCCTGAAATTTTTTTTTCCTTCTTATTAAGTCGTTATAACGACTTAATAAAAAAAAAAAAAAAAAAAATAGGGGCTATTTTTTTTTTTTTTTTTTTTTTTTTATTATGTCGTTATAACGACTTAATTGACCAATGAAATTGCAGCATTAAGTCGTTATAACGACTTATTAAGTCGTTATAACGACTTAATTGACCAATGAAATTCCGTCTTACTTCTGCAGCTTTTATTTTGTTAACTGACAACTCCCCGGTGAAACAGCGTTTAGATCATCTTCACCAGCCAAGTCAACTACAGAGCAACGTGATGTACGTCGACTTGGCTAGAGAAGATGCGTTTAGATATGCAGTATGAAGTCTGATAATGCCATTGAAGTAATAAACTTTGGATAAAATGGAGAGATATGTAGACTATAGAGGTGGGAAAAGTTGACGGCGTCTGCCGACTAAAAGGCAACCCTATGACTCTATGCCCAAACCTGCCAATTCACATGGATTCTCTGTGTTGGTCCGATAATATCGCCAAAATTACATTACAGATAATTGAGGAGCTTGTAGCGTTGGCTCGAGCGGTATGGCGGCTCACTTCAAAGAATTAAAAATGGGTCAGACATGCTGATAATTGTATAGGTATAGCTGTAGTCCACTCCTAAACGGCCAAGCGAAAAAATGTGAAATGCAGACGGATTTTACTAACACCTATTCATGCACGGCGGAGCCGGGGGAGAGGGGTGGGATGGGTTGAGAGGCTAAACACTGGATTATAGTTTTGATAATTTTCGCAGAGAATAACACATGTGATACAAATGCCGTAATACTACTATCATAATGCACCACAACACAGCGTTTGCATGCGTAAATTCGACACTTTCTGGGAGAGCCGTTCATAGATTGAACAAGACTGAACTTATGGAGTTTTACATCCAGTTATGAAAAATGGAGAGACCCATGCAATCAAAACATGAGAGTGGGAACTGAGCTCCAGATCGAGCAACGGTTTAATGTTCATTCAAAACAAACAGAAAATATACCGTCAAAATGCACCAAAACAAAATAAATCGAACATAATGTATGTAGATTAACTTTCACTTTTGTTTCGCATAAGCACGCATCGATATTGAAAAGTATCAGACCTTATGCCTCCATTTGACATTCTGGTAAAACACATACAAATCAGGACTAACACTTCACACGTGGAGCGCTCGTAGCCATAATGTTTTCATATTCAACATCGAAATATAGTACGCTCACAAACCACATAAATAGATGTATGTTTAATATATCAATAGATACTCTGATTACATAATCCACATTCGTTTATTTTAGATATAATTTCAAGATATTATTTCTACGTGAAATTCCAGGGTTCGCTGATCTCTCTCTCATTTTTTTTACAGGTCTAATTGGGGGGGGGGGGACCCCTGACCCCACCCCCGTAGATCTGCCCTTGATAGTGCCTATCTAAACGCTGTTTCACCGGGGAGGTGTCAGTTAACAAAATAAAAGCTGCAGAAGTAAGACGGAATTTCATTGGTCAATTAAGTCGTTATAACGACTTAATAAGTCGTTATAACGACTTAATGCTGCAATTTCATTGGTCAATTAAGTCGTTATAACGACATAATAAAAACAAAAAAAAAACGACTTAATAAGAAGAAAAAAAACATTTTCAGCCCCCATTTTTTTTTTTTTTTATTATTAAGTCGTTATAACGACTTAATAAGAAGAAAAAAAAATTTCAGCCTCCATTTTTTTTTTTTTTTTTTTTAACTCGTTATAACGACTTAATAAGAAGGAAAAAAAAATTTCAGGGGTTGAAAAAAATTATTTCCATGTCCCTTTTACGGCTCCGTAGTATTCTCATACTTTCAACGGATATTCAGTACCTTCTGTGATAATTTTCGATCGGTACACAACCATTGGAATCAGGTGAGGTGAGTCATACTGAAATAGACTGTAGTGACGCGAGAGTGACATCGACTTGCCAGGCACAAGCAGACGACAAAACAGTGACCCAACACTTACAACAGTGCACTGATGAACTAAGCTATGACTACAGTGATATTTTATGACAGAAGATGATGCCATATTTGCAGCTAGAAGAGCTAATCACGCGTGGATGGTAAGGATAGAAATTAGATGCGAACGAAACACCTGGACGATCATGTTGAAAACTAGGGTCTCAATGGGTCTTCAATTCTCAAATCGGGACTGGATTTGGATCAATTCACCATATTTCAAGGTTGTATTTTGCCTCACCATTCTCATGAAATAAAATTAGTATATTACTTTCGTGATATATATTTTATGATTAAAATTTCACCTGCTTAACTATCTTCTCGATTCCCGTTTTCTACGTTGGAGGTTGAAGATAATCGGCCAATTCATCGTCCCGATTTATCGCCGTCGATTATAGCGTTACTGTAGAGGGGATCCACCCTCCGACTATGGCGGTACATCGAAACCACATCCTGATTTGGGGGGAGTCGCTGTACTAAAATATTCCTTGATACATGTATTATAATCGATGAAAAAAAAAATAGGATGTTCATAACTTGGTGAGTTATTTAATAAAAATGTCATTAACCAAGTGTTTTCATATTGGCCTGGTTATAGGTCCTCGGTCAGCCGTATTGGCCCTCGGCCTGCGGCCTCGTGCGAATACGGCAGACCTCGGACCTATAACCAGGCCAATATGAAAACACTTGGTTAATAACATAATAATATGACACGAGTGGCGATGGTTTTGTGTTTAGGTATAGATGTCAGCGGGGCAACCAAATGCAAAGGTAATGTTTCTGGTTGAAACTTCTATCCCATGAACACTCAGACACACAGAAATTACATGTTAGATTTCCGAATCAAGGTTAACTGGAAACTACGCTCCGTGTTACAAAGAAATTTCATTAATTTATATACCCATTGACCGAGTGATGTAAGAATCTGTCTGACAACCTACTATGTACGCCACTGTAGGATGCGTCAGACAGGAAGGTACTCCCAAAAGTTTCTGGAAGACAAGGCATAGCAATCACGATGGATACATGGGGCTAAGAGAAAACTTGGCTGAGGTTGGCCAACAATTCGAACTCATTCGTTCATCTAAATTATCTGATCCCATGTATTGAAGGGAATATACCACTAGCCTATCAATAGACAATGAATTTCCGAGCCCATAATTAATTTGAACACACATTCCAATTCAACAAATATAATACATCGTGAATAAACCGAAGATAACGTCTTGAAAAAGAACAGCCACGGACAAGCACGCTCTTTCTGGAATACTGTATTGAAGCCCAAGCCACCGACAATTGATCTACTGAAGGAGGTGCCAAACATTAGAGAAGAACAATTAACATTTGCACCAATTTCGTGCCATCGCAGGTTCAGCCGTGTGGTCTGTACTGCCTGACACCGACCGAGCATCAGCATGTAGCTCAAGCCTATGTACAGAGGGTGAACCTCGGAGCCAAGGGCTACCACAAGAATTTCACCATATACACCATATTTCACCATATGCCAATTAGGAAATAATTGTGGTGGTAGGAAAAACTGTCGGCGTACTAAGGCGATGTCTGGGATACCAATATTGAAATCAACTGTTAGAATGTCAAGGTCGCTGACCGTCAGCAACTCTGTAAAACACGAATAACACGATGGTGTAGCCCATAATATCAGTTTGGCAGTTATTTGTTTTTATAGGCTCTCTATATATCCCCATTGTAGATGAATGCGTTATATACGATTTGGCTGTTGACACCGAGCATTGCGTAACAAAACAAATCACCCATGCATTAATTTCTTGAATGACATTGCCCGGAGTGATTTTTCTCTATGCCGAAATATTGTTGAGTGTGTTTTGTTCTTCTTGCACATCATTGCGAGTTATACTGTTTTTCGCTACTGAAGCGAAATGTTCTTTTCCCATTAAATTCAGATAACCTAGCTATGCCTGTACCAGGTTCTGGGTTAGTGATCCATAGATGACGCCCACAAGTTAACCGCTGAGTTAGAGGAAAGACGCTGCTCCAGGTTGTCTGTCCGTGACAAGGCGGAATAAAAGGCTAAACTTTCACTCATTCTGGGGATCTGTGCCCATGGAAACGATTTTGTCCCCAGAGACATATTCGCTCAAATTTACATCATCCGACAAAATTTCTGCCTGGGGGACCAAATACATGTGTGCCTGGCCATATGTTTGTCCGTATAGCCCGTAACATATTGTATTTTTCAAAGATAGATAGGGAGAGGGGAACAGAGAGACCTGTAGGCCAGACAGTGTGTTTAACAGCGATAAAGACTTAAATTGGCGATTAACATTGCAATATGCAGTTATATATGCCTGATCTGTTTAAAATAACGAAAAAGGCTACCGTACCTTTGTTCATCAAATTCATATCTCGGACCATGTGTTTCGAATTGTCCATTATTCCACTCCATCTCGAACAGGATTCCTCTATCTGATGTGCCAAAAACCTTAGATGATCTGTGGCGTCAAGAAACATATCACTACATATATACAGATGAACTCATTTACGTCAAATGGAGTTCTTGAATACATGACAAAAATTGTTTTTGTCTTTTGTCGCTTCTCTTGCCATAGAGGGGTCTTCATAGAAGAAAATTATGGGCATAATGAGTAAATATAAGTATATGGATATGCTAGCTTTCAACGCAACCGTGTTATATACTATGTACATGTAGGTGATGGTTTATTCCCCTCATATCGCGTTCTTTAATCCACCTGACTGCAGAGGCCGCAATCTACATTCTGGAATCTGTTAGTGGTTATTTGGTTTCTCCTGTTTGTTACCGAGCATCTCCTTTACATTCTTCATTTCTCTGTCTTGGAGATATTATGTGACATGTCGCAATATTCGCTCTCCATCTTTGCTGTCATAATGAAATAGAGAACTGCTTTATGCTTTGTCTCTGTATGTAACAATACAGAATTCATACTGTTGACGACATCAATCAACGCCACAGAACATTATTTCAGAAACTTGTCAAACATGGCTCTACCACCAGACGCATTCAATTTAAGTTTCTCAAATATCCTAGCAAACTACGACCGTAGCGAGCCAGGTCTCTGGCGTTACGTTTCGTAACTTGTATCTACTTCCGCTTAACCCGGGGCTAATGCCCATTTGAATGTCATGTGATTTACATCTCCATGGTGCTCAGATGAACAGTCACAAACAAATCCTGACTGAAACGCATTTTACTTTACAGAATGACTAGGGAATTCATCTGGATAAAGCCATGATACCGTTATTGATTAGGATTTTATGTAAGGAACATCATGCTGCCTTGCTTTCATTATAGAATACAAGCCGTCCTCCATTAAATACTTTTAAGCCGTCCTCCATTAAATACTTTTCGAGTCTGTAATCCTATACCTAATTCATATTCCTACGAAGTAGGCTACAGATCGCAAATTGTCCGGTAATGAGTGAGTGAGTCAGTCCATCCGAATCCTTTCGTCGGCAAAATAAGGAGAACCGTTGACATTAGAACCTTGATTTTTGGCATGAACGTGCATTAGGGCATTGTTACCAGCAAGTTCTGATCTGAAATAATTCTGATTAAAATTAGATTTATAATTAACACTTCAGTATATTGTTATAAATGCATACCATCCATGTGGCCTTTAACAGTATCATGTTCCTTTTATGACCATGAAGCCATGGGACCTCCTTATCAGTGGATTTAAAAGTCATTAAGGCTTGTCCTTGGAACAAACACAGAGAGAGGCTCCATCCCAGCCTTGTGGTTTTTAACAGTGATTTATATCCAAGCCCACTGAGATAAGGCCGGTTTCTACTCTGCTGCTTGTCACATCAAGTTACAGTGGTCGGTGTCCTGTATAGCAGATATAGTATATTATTGCATGCCTGTCCACTACCCTGGAACATTTCCTAGCTTAGACATTAAACAGCCCCATAAACTTGCCATCAAATGGGATAAGGCTGGGAGTACAAGAATGTGCGGTGTATTTTCTGTGGACTGTGTAGGCTGTACAGTCTGAATGAAGACAGCCTAGCAGAATTAGTTAAAGCTAGGTGGTTTAACGTTTATCAATGAAGAAAATCATCGATCAACCGCCATAGAATATAATGTGAAACAAGAAAACCGGAATAGTACATTCATCAGATTGCCAATGCCCAAAATGTGTTGTCTCATATATCTAGATAACAACGTGATGTAGAGACGCTATTTATTCGTCTTTGTACCGGTTATGCTCAGGAGAATGACATAGAATCATTATTATCTTGTGCATAGAAGGTGTTGGTCTTGAGTTGAATTACCGTAAACTACATAAATGCTACCTTTCTACTATAGTACTATATATAAAAATTGGTTGTATTGTTGGGAAAATAATGTGATTCAAAAAGTTGTTTTGATCCTGTACAAGGGCACTGAAAACCATTAAAGAGATGTAAATGTATTTTCACACGTAAAGCTTGAAATCTACTGAACCTATATTATTCAATCTGTTTCCTTTAATTAAAAAATTGTAAAATTAAATCGGCGAGTGTTATTTATTTTGGAATAAAGGCGCATTAGGAGACTGTTACCAACAAGTTCTGAGCTGACCAACTTTTGATGAAAATTTCTGGTGATTTTTGATGAAAATCACTGGCGATTCTGACTTGGACGGTGCCCATCTTAATATAGGCAGGATTTCAACTGGGGGTGGGGATTTCCAAGAGTTCAGTTCGCGTTCGAGTCCTAATGCCTACTGTACTTCGTAGGTCCTGTGACGTTAGTCACACTGCCATGTAACAGCATCAGCTCCATATTTAAAACAAGACAATCATAATATACATAAACATAGGCTAGTTTCCAGCATGAGAGAAGTGGTAAACAGCTTTCAATGATGCCGGCAAGACACCATGATATTCCAAAACTATCAAAAATCCGTATCTCTGATCAGCATTCTTATCAGAAGATTGTTGACCGTTTCTCCCTTGCAGGAAACCATCTTCTGTGTTTTTATTTTATGCATAACTGGATTTGACAGAAACGCGAAAACTGCGAACGTAACGTGCAAGATCCATGACGTTACGTTTGGCAAATTGTGTCTAATTCCGCCTAACCCGGGTGACGGGCCGTATGAACTCATGCACTTCAAGATCCTTATGGTGTTCATATAAACATTCAAAATATTCTATAGATTCTAATATGGATTAAGAATACTGATCAGCGATACGGAGTTGATATTTTTGGAACATCATGATGTCTTGCCGGTAGGAAACTAGCCAATGATTATGTATACTTTTATTGCCTTTTTTTAAAATTTGGCGTTAATGCTTTTATATCAATTGAATATTGAATATTGAATGATGGACTACGTTCGAATTCCGAATATTGACCTGAATAGTCTTTTGTGGACGACGGTTTAATGCTGAATGTCGGAGCTGACGGCTTTACCCGGTATGTTAGCAACTGTCAGTTCAATACATTACCTAAACTAAACCACAGGGATCACAAGGATAGTACTGGAATACGGGAAGAGGTTTTTTTTCCTACGTGGTAGGCTACAGATTGCAAATTGTCCGGTAATGAGTCAGTGAGTCAGTGAGTCAGTCCATCCGAATCCTTTCGTCGGCAAAATAAGGAGAACCGTTGACGTTAGAACCTTGATTTTTGGCATGAAAGTGCATTAGGGGACTCTTACCAACAAGTTCTGAGCTGACCTACTTTTGATGAAAATCACTGGTGATTCTGACTTGGGCAGTGCACATCTTAATATTGGCAGGATTTCAACTGGGGGTGGGGATTTCCAAGAGTTCAGTTCGCGTCGGAGTCCTAATGCCTGCCCTACTTCGTAGGTCCTGTGACGTTAGTCACACTGCTCATGTTCCAAAATGTCATTTTAAAATCATACATGTTCAAATTTTGATCTTCAGGAAAATGTACAGTTTCACTGGAAGGCATACAGAGAGAATGATTTGGTTCTTGTGTGTAATTTGTAACCAGATTTTATTCTGGACCTTATAAATGTAAGTCGAGATACAGTTTGATCAGTAAAGCTTTGAAAAAACCGTCAATAGCAGGTGAATCTAGTCAAGCTACATTAAGATAGTGGAGTTCGTCAGATACAATCAGGCACCGTGGAGTTCTTCATTATTCTTTGCTTTTCATTACTCTAGCATACACAAAGATACATTATTGAGATACTAGATGCATGAATATACCTCTCTTTAGAATCCTCTTCATCAGAAAACACATCCGAGGCCTTATATATATATTCGCTTTGTACCGTAGTATTGAACATGTCAATCTAAGAATAAAGTTATGCTAAAGTTATATATGCGCTACGAGCATGTTCACTACTGTATACATATTAGAGGGGACTACCTCTCTAACATGAAGGTAAAAAGGGTCGTTTTCGGTTAATAACTTTTGATTTATTTGTCATAACACACCAAAATGTTTAGGCGACTGAGCTCACATATTCATTTCGTAATGGTGGTTTGTTTTTAATACCATCCGATGCGGATATGTATGTTCATGGTCGCCTATGGTCGATGCCTCTTAGAAAGATATATTATTGAATATATTGGGGAAAAACGACCTTTCTACATCCATTTTAGAGACGTGGTTCTCACTAACCTGGTATATCCCAGAATGAGGGCACGTATCATGGTGTCCTGTTTGCGGGCAGGTCGGAAACAATCCAAGACATTAATTTTCTAGTCTTTAATCCGAAGATTGATCACAAGAAATTTACTGCGCCGAGAAAATAGGTTCATCCTAGAATTGAAGCATCGAGGGCTATTTCGTTTCATGGGGACGCTATCTTGGCCATATCGCGTGGAGGAGCCACCGATCGCGAGCACGGCGCGGGAACTAACGATATTACCATCAGATCGATCTCTCCGGCTAACGTACAGTTGACAGTGATAGCGGGACAGCCTATACATCACATGGGGGAAATTACACGGCGAAACGGGGAGACGGCCGCGCTTTATCTTTGCCAGTGACCTGATATTGTTCGCTGACACTCGCCAATACAGCGTCTGCCTCAGCACTAATTGACCGGTTTCACGAAATAACGAAATGCGAAACAAATTAAGACAATCTCAAGTTAAATTTAATCTTTGTGTAATTATGCCAGCAAATTTGAGACAGTTCATACTATTTGATGGGATCATCTCAATGATGTGATCGTCATATAATGTAAAACGCAAAAACAGAATCCAATAAACAAGCGTCTAGTCTGTCATTCAATATTCAGCCGTCGCCCTTTAAAAAATATCCCCGTCCATAATCCAAAGACCTAATTCATATAATAGCATTAGCAACAAATTAAAGGAATAAATCATAGCATACATAAAACTAGGCTAGTTTCCTGCAAGAGAGAATCTGTCAGCAGTTTTCAATGATGGCAGCAAGATATCATGATATTCCAAAAATATCAAATCCATGTCGCTGATCAGTATTCTTAATCCATATGATTTTCGTTGTCCCTATCAAGAGTATGATGTATCTCAGTCACGCTTTGGTTGTGACTGTTCATATAAACACCATACGAGGATCTTGAGATACATATGTTCATACGGCCCCAAGCCCCGGGTTAAGCGAAATCCGACACAAGTTGCGAAACGTAACGCCATAGATCTTTGCTATCAGCGTGCTATATGTTGGGTTTGAGTGGAGGCCCTTGGAGATGTAGGCTGTTGTATAAGTTTCTGCAATTATGTTCTGTGACGTTGACTAAAATCGTCACATTTAACACAGGATCTAGCAAATGCTACTAGGCGAGTTATGTATACGCCATATGCAGGTCCCCCTGGTATATTACTGTCAAGATAGTGATAGTTGACGATGTCAAAATTGTAATCATCTCCCAATTTCTGTGGATTGAATAAGGCGTCCACATTATCTTTCAGTACTGTATGACTTCATCATCATGAGATCAGAGTCGAATAGGAGAACACGAAATTAGAGACTACATTGTTAGAATTTCAACTTTATTCCCATGGACACCCCTCTATAATGATTTTGAGATTTAGTATTAACAGAAAAATTGAGAATTGAGACAAATGGCAATGAAGATGAGTGTGCTCTCCACAATCAATCTGTGCGCCTGAAAACAAAGAGTTTCACAAATTTGGTCATAAATATTTGTAAAATCTTCCACAAAAACCTTCTATAACACTGAGAGAAATAAGGTGGTCCAAATGACCACTTGTAGGAGGTGAAGCGTCAGGACCACCGAAATGGACCCCATGACCACCACTGCAGTTCTCATTTAGTACCTGGGTGGTAAATATGATGACCAAGTTGGTAAATCGGATTGACCATACATGCGTAGTCAGCGTGTCCACCCTGTGAGTCCAACTTGAAACTACTGACGAATGTCAGGTGATATGGATAGTTTGCTGCGTCGCCATATTGCATTTGCAGAAAGCAGGATTTGTAAATAACATATTGGTCAAGGGTAATAGGTGCTTGCAAACGAGAAGCTATAGTCTAAGTTTGAGTTAGAAGTTTACTCACTTGGACCATAAAAGCGGTCGATTTCTTGACCATCTTAAGGTGGTCAGCTGGACCACTAAGGGTAACACCTCCGGTATATTGTTGGACACACTTATAGTGGTCATTTTGACCACCTTATTTTCTGAATGGGCACACCCGTGCCATTATATCAGGAGACAAGCTACGGAATTCTTTAAGAATAACCATGTCATCTCCTTTGAACTTCCATCAACTTTTCTTGAGAACTCTAGTTATGAAATTGTGTCAAATTTGACCCACCGTCCAGAGAAAACGCATGGAACTAAGTTCTTGGCTATCTTCCCGTTCAACTGGGGGGAAACCATGGTGTCGACCTCTTCCCGCAATTCACATATACTGGCTTGAAGGACTGACCATAGAAAGCAGTTAGGAAAATGGAATTAACCATATGATCAAAATCGCATGGTCCTCCTAATTATGAAATCAATGAAGGGCCACCTTGTGGGAAATAATGGAAAACGTACATAAGAAATTCACACATGAAAGCAAGTTAACCCCAAAACTTTTGGCATTGTGGAGTGTTTGCAGTTCGAGCTTTTTTAAATTTATCAGAGAAAGTCGCTAAACCAAAAAAAAAGAGAAAAAAGAAAGAACGATTTCATCTGCAGATCCTACTGGAAAAGAACATCTAGAAGTGATAATAAAAAAATCGAAATCGGCCACGGAAAGTTGTGACGCCATCTAACTCGTCCAAGACTGATAACTAAAGCAGAAACATTTCCCCCCATGATGATATATATAACCTTCACAGAGCTATTATACTATACGACTATATTGGCATTGATGTTGATACATTACGTAAGTTTTCATACACATATATTTGATGAACGACATTGGCGTTGTATATACATTCATCGCAGTTTTTGTGTTGGCTATGGGAAAATGTCAAACTAATCTACTGTTCAAATGTTACACAGACAATGGCTTATTCTCCCCTCATAATTGACTCCACGGGAACTATATCGAACCGGGCGATAAATAAATGTCCGAGAAAGCGGGCTATCATCTGCCATTATATCTGCTGAACGACGATTATTAGTGCCAACCTCAATTTGATGCGGCGATATGATGACTTTGGACAAGATTTGGACGAAACTGTGTGACGCCAACGTGCGACCGAGTAACTGGAATACGGCCTCCAGTTATCGACGTCTAATGCGGAATTATCTTTCTATCCATTAAGAAAAGCTATAACTTTGCTAACTTCGCTGGCAAAATTTCTACAAGATTATAGATATATAAGATTGTGTGGTTTGAAAGTCGCTCAACGAAATATGAGAAATCTGAAGTACTATATTGTATGAGGAAAGGAACGAATTGATCGCAGTCGCGTTATTTGAATGAGAACATGAGAGAACATGAGAGAACATGAGTCAACCAAAGGAGGTACCCAATTAGTATCAACTGGAATATCTCTCAAAGTTTTCAAATTGTACACTAACGGCAAAATACGATCGTAACGTGCCACATATCTGGCGCTACGTTTCGTAACCTGTGTCCTAATTCCGCTTAACCGGGGGCTAGGGGTCGTTTGAATATCATGTGTTTTGTATCTCCAAGGTGTTCAAATGAACAGCCACAATCAAAGCGTGAATGAGATAAATTATAAGCGTCTAGTCCGTCATCCATAATTCAGCCGTCGTCCATTAGAGAATATCCGCGTCCATAATCCAAAGACCTATTCCATATTCCATATAACAGTATTAGCACCAAATTCAAAAAGACAATCATAGTATACATAAACATAGGCTTGTTTCCTGCAAGAGAGAAGCGGTCAACAGTTTTCAGTGACGCCGGCAAAACATCATTCGACAATTATATGCAGATTTATTGTTTTGGTTGGAAATTTGAGCCGTACGACGTCGGGCATTACAGGATAGTTTTTCTGAGTATTCTTGCATTTAGCATGTTACCCATGTTGAGGCGTTTATTCCATCAGACGTCCTCGATGCTCATCTGTGAACATCAGATGAGTTACTTGTTTGAACTGATGTGTCATCACAGCTCCCGAGCTAGCGTATCCAATCTCGCTTAAGCCAGGGCTAGGGGCCATGTGGATACTTCATATTTTCCATACGAACAGCTGCAATAACAGCGCGGCCGAGATACCGAGGCTACGTCCGAGAATCCTCCGTATTGTCGGTTCTGAATGTGAGGTGCCGAGGCATGCTTTCCTCTAGAGTCATATGGTTACCTTTTAGTCGCCAGACGTCGTCAATTTTCCCCACCTCTTGCATATCGCTCCAGCATACAGTGGAAACGATTTGGAGTTCACTTGGATTAAGAATAATGGTCAGTGATTAGGACTTTAAGCGCAGAACATCATCAGATCTTTCTGACATCATTGAAAACTGTTGACCGTTTCTCTCTTGTAGAAAACTATCTTGTGTTTTTCACTCTTTTTATATTATACACATTGGGAAATGATGCTAACTGTCATACAAAATGGATTATTGACGAGAAAAGTATTTTATGGACGAAGGTTGAATATTGAATGTCGGATCTGACGCTTGCTATTCTGGTATAGTAGATATCCAAGCAATTCTATAGGCAAAGAAACATACAGAAATGAAGAAAGCTTCATGGCTTTCGACAATAATAGTTCGGTGATCAGCTTTCTACGATGCGATGCGATCCTGCAAGAAATTTTCGATTGGAGAGCAGAGAAACCACAGGTAAATACGTGTTTACGATATGTGTCCATTGGCATAAGCTCTTTTGTGGGACTTTTTTTTTAGTTTTCACATAGCAGGCATCACATCCGACATTCAATATGAGCATACATTGGGACCACGGAACCGGGGGAGGGGAAAGCGTGGCTGAGATACCAAGGCTACGAATTAAAGTCCTCCGTATTCTAGTCTGATGTAAGCTGACGGGGGAGGTTTTTCTGTAGAGTCATATGGCTGCCTTTTAATCTCCAGACGTCGTAAAATTTCCCACCTCTTACGTATCTCATCAATGTATTATCTGTATATGATAGGATTTTGGTGATGGACTGTTAATCCCCCCACTCGCCCTCTGTACATGTCATTTGACAAATATATCTTCGGTTTATTGTCTTGATGGGAAATTTACCGCACGATGTTCGAAATTACGGGTTAGTTTTGTTGTAGGCCTATTTACTATGTTTTCCCCATGTTGAGACGTTTACCTTATCAGATGCTCCCGAGCTAACGTATATAATTCCGATTGAGCCGATTCTATTGGGCCGTGTGGCTATCCGATCCCGCTTAAGCCAGGGCTAGGGGACGTTTGAATACTTCATAGTTTCCACATGAACAGCTGCAATAAAAGCGCGGCTAAGATAGCAAGGCTACGTCATAGAGGTGCCATAGGAGGTTTTCCTTTGGAGTCAGATGGTTGCATTGTAGTCGCCAGGCGCCGTCAATTTGTTACAACCTTTTACAGATCTTATCAATCTCGTCTGTCTTTATGAGCTCATGTATTTCAAGAATCTCATAGTGTTCGTATAAACATTGACAGTCAAAGCGTAACTGAGATACATCATACTCTAGGTGAGGACTTTATAACTGTGATACATCATACTCTAGGTGAGGACTTTATAACTGTGATACATCATACTCTAGGTGAGGACTTTATAACTGTGATACATCATACTCTAGGTGAGGACTTTATAACTGTGATACATCATACT